>JAJTUV010002708.1:0-113034 GCA_021653895.1 Mastomys natalensis | reverse complement strand
GTTTGGGAGGGGGGGGAAGTCTCTCATTGTGGGGGGTTCAAGTGTGTTTTGAGCTTTATGAACTTTTTTTTTCGAATGGGGGGTCCCCTTACATTTGGGGCAAAATGTTGAAAATTGAGACTTTCTTTTTTGGTGGTTTTTTTCCCTTTGCTGAATACGAAGTGTCCTTCCTTACCATTTTTTAAAGGGCCAGTATGGTAAAAACCTACGTGAAGGTAACCAACATCTTTAGAAATTTTAAGACCCACACAAAAAAGGGGAAAAACATGGTGGGACTGGAAAAATACTATAAAAATTTTTTATTTTTTTTGTTTTTTATATTTTAAAAACACCCCAAAGGGAATACCATAAACTTTTTTTGTTATAACCGAAATATTAAAAGTATATTTTCTCTTAAAATTTCATAAAGGGGATAAAAAAAGAATAGTCGACATCAAATATTAGAAAGCAGTAAGTTTCCCAAAAGTTATATAAAAATTTTCCCTTTTAAAAATGTAATTGGCTATTTGGAATAATATAACTTAAATTTTAAAATAAGCTTAGAGCAATTTCCCCTCTCATATTTTTTCCCACGGGTATAATTTAAGTTGTTCCATTTACCACATTATTGGTTTTTGCACCAAAAGCTCTTTCCAACCCAAAAGCCTACAGTGTTATTTCACGCAAAAGTATAACTTGATGTTGACACTTGATCTGGGGGGTTTTAAGACCATTTTGGGTAAGGTAACACAATTTTAAAGTTAATATTCTTTACTACAAATGTAACTGTAAAACACATTTTAAAGAGCTATCAAATGGAAGGGAATGCATAGTGCAATGTACTAAAGTATTGATGTATTGAAAACCCCAAAATTGTACAAATATTATTACTACAGGTCGAATATCTTAAAATACTCCTGAATGTTTAAACAAAGGAAGATCTTTATGTTACAATACAAACTATAAAAAGTAAAAATTACATCTAAATATTCTATTAAAATGAATATTAACATCTCATAAAGAAATATATAAGACTCTCTCAACGTTTCTGAAAACATCACCTTTTTTTTTCTTTTTATTTTATTTAATTATTTAAATCACATCATAATTTACTTATTTACACAGAGGTTATAAACACAAAAAGGCAGGATGTGGGGAAGGGAATGGCACCGGGGCATAGGTGTTCAGGGGGAGTACAGATACCTTTCAGAACAGGGTATCAGCTGGGTGTAGGTTCAGGGGACAGGTCACTATGACTCTGCCTATGATTCACTTATCCTTATCTAAGTTGGTACTGTCCACCGAGGCTGCCTATTTATAAGACCTATGACTACTAGGTCTGGTAAATTTCCACAGAAGCTGCCTGTTTTTTTCCTTTTTAAATTTACACTCCAGATTTTATTCTCCCCTCAAGGTTCACCCTCTAAGTGTTTTATACCCTATACCTCTTCCCTGCCACCTACCCAACCAGACCTCTAAACTCCCTGGGGCCTCCAGCCTCTTGAGACTACTGGTCCTCCTACAGGGTCACCTTCCCTGAAAAGATCTTATTTGTTGTTGTTGCTTTGTTTTGTTTGTTTGTTTTAAATTGGATATTTTATTAATTTACATTTCAGTTGTTATCCCCTTTCCCCATTTCCCTCCCGGAAACCTCCTATCCCATCCCCCTCTTCCTGCTTCTATGAGAGTGTGCCCCCCCTCACCCTCCCATTCTGGCCTCCTGTCCTTGCATTCCCCAACACTGGCCATTGAGCCTTTTGAGGACCAAGGACGTCCTCTCCCACTGATGCCCAACAAGGCCATCCTCCACTACATATAGGGCTGGAGCCATGGGTCTCTCCATGTGTGTTCCCAAGCTGCTGTTTAGACCCTGGAAGCTCTGGTTGGTTGGTATTGTCACTCTCCCCATGGGGCTGCTCTTTCCTGGGGAGACTGTTTCTCCCAATCTCAGCATTCCCCAGTTGCCTGTGCTTCTTTGTGTTGCGTTGAGGCTGCATGAGCTTTCCCCCTTCCATGTTAGCAGCCCCACTGGTATCTCTATTGTATTATTCCAAATTACATTCTAAATATACTTATCATTATCTCCCTCCTTTTCAAAACAAGACCGACTTTGTTGGGGCCTTTGATTGGATTCTAACTTCACATATCTGAATATACTTGACACATTTTCACAATTTTAGGCTGATTTTATATACAGTATTTCATGTAAATTCTTAGTAATCTAATGTCCAGTGTGACTGGCTTGTGTATTTTCCAAGGTCCTGACATGTCTGCCTCTTCCTCGATCTTCCTCTCTGGTACTAGATAACATTAAGTCCCTCTTCATGTGAAATCATCTTTTTGGAAAAAATCTCTGCTTCCATTATGTGTTTTTCATTTTTCCTGTCAGCAGTATGCAAACACAATCTTATCTGTCACATTTCAAAAGTGCTTGGTGGTCCCCTGTCCCATAACCTGTCTCCAGTCACTGAGAGCACGTCACGTATAGCTTGCTCTCTTCTTCTTACTTGAGCCTAGGAGGATTGCTCTTTTTGCACTGCAGGCAAAGCACTGTATCGTGGTCCACAGTAGTTGCCACATGACCAGATTGTCTCTCCAGCCCTCATTCCTCTCTTACCTAATTATTAGCAGCATTTAACACAGCACTTGACATCCATTCTTACTAGAAACTTCTGTGCTTGACACGAAGGATAGCATTTTACCTCACATAACAACCATTTTTTTCAATTTCTTTTTCTGATTCTCTCTGAACTTGTTTAAGCTGAAGTACCTTACAGAAGTGGACAGTCTTCGACTTCTTTTACTTAAGACTTTGGTGAGAGCTTTAGATGTTGTCTGTGTTGGTACCATGTTTTATCCTCAGTCCAGAACACTGAGCTAAATCCTATGTCTGTCTCTCCTTTGTTGAATAATAGGCATTTCAAAGTTTGAATCTGACCTTAAAAAGCACTCTCATTAAAGTTTTTTGTTGCATTTACTTATTAAATATGTGGGTGAGTGGATCTGTGTGCATGTTGTGTAGCACAAGTGCAGTGTCAGAAAGCAGCTTTCGCAAGTCAGCTGCTGCTTCCACGCTGTGGATTCTGGGATTCCCCTCCATCTGATGTCTTGGCAGCTGCTCTTTGTCCTGCTGAGCTTCTCAGAACACAGCTCCTTCTCTTCAACCAGCTTTCTGCTGTCCATCCTCATCTCAACAGCAACAGATCCTTCCAGCTTTCAGGAAATACTTTGGAGACAGACCTGACTCCTGTCTTCCATGTTGTCTTGCTGTAAGCAAGCCCTGTTAGCTCTACTCTCCATGTATGTCCAGATACCAGGGGCTTTGTGCAGGCTCCATGCTTCTGCCGCTGTCGCCTCTTCTTTGAATCATTTATACAGGTTCATAACTGTCTCTCCTGTACTTTCTCCTATGGTTGTTATGGTAACTATGATCAGAAGAGTTCCAAATAAAATATATGCGTGTGTTGAAATATGACTTTCTGCACACTTATATGTATGGTTATCAAATGTTAAACTTAACATCTGAATAAGTAACTTGGTCTCACTTTAAAATTCTTCATGTCTTCACTTCTGACCCCATATGAGAATTAAATTAGTTACAGTGAAAGTGCATGCATGTTATTTTTGTCTCCAGCTCCAGTCCAGTTCATTTTTATCTTACAATCTAGTAATTTCCACCTAGCTCCTTCCATACCTGACCATCAGCTGTTTCTGCTGGAACATTCGCTTGCACCTGTCCACATGTCTTCCAACCTTTGTGGTTCTGTCACCTTCTCCCACGGCCTTCCTTCACTGCCCTATTACATGTTGAAACCCTTTGTCATGAACTCTGTCTGTTCTCTCTCTCATTTTCCTTATAACAAACAACACATTCCAGCAAGCCATAAGTTCAATTCATTTCTGTTCATTTAAATATCTTTACTATGCATTAAATTCCATAAATTTGAAATTTATGTCTTTTTTTTTTACTGCTATTTCCTTAGTGCCTAGAATCATGTTAGATATATAACTAGAATCATGTGGAATATATAACTAGAATCATGTTAAATACGTACTAGAATCATGTTGCCTATATAACCAAATCATGTGAGATACATATTAGGATCATGTGAGATACATAACTAAGTCTCAAGAAAACAGTGAAGAAATAAATGAATGGGCAGACATGGGAACAATGGGCTGACGTTGCAGCTCTGTGTAACCCATGGTAGGTGATATGTGTGCTTTTACACATACTCACAACCTGCGCGTCAGGACGCACTTATGCTAGAAACCCCTGGTGAACCAGAAACATTGGTTTCATGCATCATGTGAGTTTCTATATTTTTGGACAAATTCTGATTATTATTTGCTTCACTCAAAATTAGAAAATATTGGTGAAACAGTCAGGATCCATCTAACTATATTTATGCAAATGGCACATTTTCAGGGCAAGGGAAGAGTCTTATTTAGCCCAGACTCCAGTTTTCTTGCTGTAACTGCTGCTTTTCTGGCCTGAGCTTTGCATTGGGCTTTCCTCACAGTCTATCCATTGCGGAGCTCAGGCATTTCAATTGTTTTTGTATTTTGTTAAATGTTAAGGGAAGCAGATTTTCAATCATGTCTCCATCTCATCTTTCAAAATGCATAAATTTATTATGCTTAATTTAATATTTAAAAACATACCTATAACCTGTGCCATTGGTATGCTTTTGTTTCCTATTTCCATTAGAATGTGCATCGATTAATTACAAGTTTTAAGCTCATGACTTGTCTTAGGATTAAAGAAATGCATTTTCCCATTGTAGACTTTAACTATTTCTATATATTATTTCTAAATTTTGTGATTACGTATTTATTTTGTTTAACTCTGAGCAGGTAAGCTACATGACTTCCAAATCACACAACATTTCATGTCATCAAGGACAAAATCAGTTTTCCAAATGCTAAGGGAGACGTTTGTGAACGGAGTTGGTCTTAGACCTTAGGCTTAGTAATATTATGCAAAAACTGAGGAAGATGGGCTTTATTAAAATGTGGTTAATCTTTACATGGAAATGACACGCATCTGTAAAAATAGTTTGTCTACTTAAGGAACACTGTGATTCAGGAGTATGTTCTCTTGTATTTGAAAGTTCTCAGGGGAGTTTGCCTTTGAAATGACATAAGTTAATTGGCAGCCCGGCTCACTTACAATGGCTACCACAGGGTAGCTTAATGCTCAGTCGACTTCATTCTATCAAACACATGCACTGGTCTCATGCTCAGCTTTTTAGCAAAGAGAAAAGGTGTCACTGGACCCTGGTTTGGGTTAGGTCTCTTCTAGGGCTGTGTGCAATTGCAGCTTCTTGAAGGCCTGTCTGCACATACGAACTGGGGTTTCATTCTGAGTCTGTCTACACTGAAATTTATTTAGTCCTCATGTCAGTAAAACAGTTTTATGTGGCACCAACAAAATGGAATGAATCAGAGAAGACAGAAACAATGAGAAACATAGAATAGGGGAGCAGCCACGTTAGTAAGAGTGTATTGGATAGATTTGTAGTGTTAACTTCTTGATCCACGTGACCCTCACAGTGTTGAAATCAAACACATTTACCTGATAGACCATACCACACTCCTTTCATAATGCTGTAAAAAAAAAGGCAGAGTCTTATGATACAGAAAATTAAGTATTATTGATGAATTTGGTAATTACTTTTTAAACTTCTAACAACGTAACAATCTTGAATTGTAGTTCCTGAGAAATTATTTTTCATCCTATGTAAGGTAATTCAAATTAACTTCATAGAAAGACGATGACATGAGCATGCATACTGAACATTTAGGTTGTGTGTGTATGCATGTGTATGTATATAGATGTATGTGTATGCATATATCTGTATGTGTGCATGTGTGTATTATATATGTGTATATATGTATGGATGGAGGTATTTGTATGCATGTATATGTATAGATGTATGGGTATTTTTGTGTATGTGTATATGTGTGTGTGTGTGTGTGTGTGTGCATGTATGTTCACTTACCTGTGGAAAGGCACACATCCCATGGAACCAGTGTGAATGTTAAATGGCACTTGCTAGAGTCTGTACTTCCTTTCTACTTTGTAGAGATGTAACGTATACACCATCAGGCTTAGCCACAAGCACTTTACGTTGTCCTACAGTGAAGGTTTTAACCCAAGAAGTACAGCTGATGTATTTATTGGAAGATTTCTACTTGTACATGGTTTGTAAAGTTTGAAAAACAACATGGAAAACACAGCAGGGCAGAGTTGTGTTGCCTTTTCTACTCTATAAAATTTTATGTGAAAACTTCTATTAATATTATATATTATGCCAAAAAAAAAGCTGGGTGGTGGTGGTGCACACCTTAATTCCAGCACTAGGGAGGCAGAGGCAGGCAGATTTCTGAGTTCGAGGCCAGCCTGGTCTACAGAGTGAGTTCCAGGACAGCCTGGGCTATCCAGAGAAACCCTGTCTTGAAAAAACCAATATATATATATATATATATATATATATATATATATATATATATATATTATGTTTACATAACATAATTAATGATATTAGAATTAAAGTGACTAAGTTTCTAGGCCCCTACACATTGTAGCGAAGTGACTGACAAGAGAGACATGGTAAAGGATGTATTTATTAGCTATTTTATGCAATCTAGCTTTTGTACATTGAGATGGCAAACAGTCAGAATTATATACATTTCCTTGCATGTGTAGTTTCCTGTTTAAATTTTTCTTCATACTTGAGAATAAAGTAAAATTCCCAGACTATTTTTATCATTTTATTTTAAATAATAAAACAACTTATCTCAAATGATACTTTATTTTTCTAGGTAAACAGCTATGCATGCTTTCATGTTTAAAAATACAGTATGATTAATCACAAACATTTGCTTAGTTTTCTTTTTTCTTTCTATTTTTGGGACCCTTACAAACACCCGTTGCTGATACGAGCACAAACTCATTTTTAACGTTTTGATTTGGATATTGTTTTTCCTTCTTTCACAAAATCATGAGCTTTAAAATATAACAACAGACCAACAACCTGGGAAGAAACATTTGGCAGCAAAATGGGCGTCCCACAGTGTGCCTCACCTCTCAGAGAAGTGAAACAACAACCAAAGGTATATTTGCAGGCACTTATTAGATAAGAAGCGAGATTCAGTTGCTGTTGGGAACTGCAACTGCGCTCTGCGGGAACTTCCTCCACGTTTAGGATATTTGAAAGTGTACATGTGGAATTGCACCAGCGCCTGCAGCAGTGCAGGGGGCACAGTGCGGCTTCCAAACAGTTTGTTTTATTTTCCAAATTTAGTTCTCTAGCTTATGCTGTCTGGTTCACTAGGAGACTGTGGCATTCGGTAATTCTCAGGTTAAAGCTTTTCTGAAACAAAGCATATAGCATACATACACGCGCGCGCGCGCGCACACACACACACACACACACACACACACACACACACAATCAGCAGCAGGAGACAGTTGACTGAAAAGCAAATCACCATCTTTTGTGACTAGAAGCTACAGTGTAATCCTGAGTTCGGCATGTGTCTTAGAGGAAGGCATGTGTGATAATTTTCCCCCCAGGCAACTCTATTTGTTTGCCTAGAGTTACAAAAGACATTCTGTTCAATGTTAAAACTCTATATTGATCTAGGGAAGAACTTAGAGTTGTTAAAAGCAAAGGAAAAGTTGCGAATTATTTTAGTTACCCTGTTTAAAATACAGACCTGACACTGTTACTGATGCTATGAGGTGCTTATAGACAGGAGCCTATAGCATGTTTATCCTCTGAGAGCCCTGCCAGCAGCTGACTGAGACAGATGCAGATACTTACACCCAACCATTGGACTGAAGTCTGGGACCCCTATGGTTGAATTAGGAGAAGGAGTCAAGAAGCTGAAGGGGAGACTGCCCCATAGGAAGACCAGTAGTCTCAACTAATCTAGACCCCCAGGGAGCTCCCAGAGACTGAGCCACCAGCCAACCAGGCAGCTTGCACGGGCTAGTCTGGAGTCCCCGGCACATACACAGCAGAGGACTGCCTGGTCTGGCCTCAGTGGGAGAAGATTCTCCTAACCCTCAAGAGACTCGAGGCCCTAGGGAAGGGGAGGCCTGACGGGAGGGGGAGCACCCTCTCAGAGGCAAGGGGGAGGAGGAATGGGATGAGGAACTATAGGAGAGGGACTGGAAAGGGGGAATGGCTGGAATGTCAATAAATAAAATAATTTTTAAAGTATAGCTATAGAAAATCCTTCCTTACATGTAAGGAATGTAGGAATTCTTACCTTTAATACCTTTTTAATACTGTTTTAATACTTTTAATACCTGTAAGTATTATGACACTTTCATGTTCCAAGTAATAATGTCAACACAGAAAATGAGGTTACTCAGTAACTTTGCCTTATTATCTTAACACATGCATAATTTACAAAGGCATCCACCTCTGCTGAAGTTTCAACACGTGTGTGTGTATGTGTGTGCAGAAATCAGTTTTTAGCACATATCTGAAATGTCCATGACGTGTAGGAGCACAATGATCAATCTTTTCTCACTCTCATCATGGCAAAATTTGCAGGGAAACAACAATAAACACCTACTGTTTGGAGCTATTCATTGATGTAGGGGTGTTCAACAGCAATACACTAATGGAGTCTATCCTTGAAAATATGCATTTACGTTTGAGTGTGTGTGTGTGTGTGTGTGTGTGTATGCGTGTGTGTATGTGTGTGTGTGCGTGTGTGTGGTGTATGCGTTGTGTGTGCATGTATGTGTGTGTGTATGCGTGTGTGTATGTGTGTGTGTGCACGTGTGTGTGGTGTATGCGTGTGTGTGCGTATGTGTGTACATGCAGGTATGTATGTGTCTATGAGTCAGGAGGGTAGCAGGAGGATGTCAGATGACAATTTATCCAGACTGTTGTCTCTTTCCCCAGCATGAGTTCTTAGAATTGAACTCAGATTTTAGCAAGTAATTCGACCCACCGAGCCATCTTGCTGCCTGAACAATGCACTGTTTTAAGTCAATCTACTTAGTTGGAAGTCAGTAGAAGTTTGAAATTTTGTGTATTATTGTGCTTTTTAATATTTCCCTAAATATCACTTTTTAATATAATTAATTTATAATATTCTGTAAAAGTAAGTTGCTTTATTGATAATAGAACGTGTTTTTAAAATTTTTAAGTGAGGAGTTAATATGCTTATCTTGTTCATGGAACTTAATACTAAGTATGAGAAAGTAAATTTAGGAAGAATAGCTTGTCTAATGTAAAGATGACAAAAAATTATATAGGCTGTTCTAAGCTTAATGTATGTCCTTAGCTAAATTATGATTTGATAATAATACCATTTTTGATCCAAATCATAGTTTTTAAAAACTGAAATGTATATTTCCCTCAAAGAATAAAAGACAGTTTTGCTATGTAGAACTTAATTTTAAGCTTAATCTAGATAGTAATATTTAAAAATGTTAATTTAAAATCTTGACATTGTAAATGATGTTTTGTGTTTTTATCATATCTTATGTGGTATTTTAGTTTAGCTATAATAATGGAAAACATGAAGGTAAGATTAGAAGAAAAAAATTGGCTGGATAGATAAATTTTGTTGGTTTATGAAATTGTTTAGGGATAAAACACTGAACAAAATAAAAAAGAAAGGGAACATATCACCAGAAATACTATCTGTATAAAATGAATATATCCACCCAGAAAAAGAAACAAATGGTCTTTAATAAAATACTTTTTGTTTCAACTTGATATTTTTTTATTCTTTAATCTTTTTTTTTTTTACAATCCAGACTTTTATCTCCCTCCCAGTCCACCCTCCAACTGTTCCACATCCCATACCTACCCTGTCTGCAAGACATTGTCCCCACACCTCCACACCTCAACAGACCTCTCCACTCCCTGGAGCCTCAAGTTTCTCAAGGGTTAAGTGCATCTTCTCTTGCTGAGGCTAAACCAGCAGTCCTCTGCTGTATATGTGTTGGGGACCTCATATCCGCTGGTTTATGCTGCCTGATTGGTGGTTCAGTTCTGAGAGATCCCAGGGTGTCCAGGTTAGTTGAGTCCTTCTACAGGGTTGCCCTCCTCCTCAGCTTCTTCCAGCTTTTCCCCAATTCAGCCACAGGGCCACCAGCTTCTGTCTATTGATTGGGTGCAAATATTTGCATCTGACTCTTTCAGTTGTTTGTTGGACCTTTTGGAAGGCAGTCATAATAAGCCCCATGCATGTCCTATTGTGTCTGAGTTATGTCACTCAGGATGATCTTTTCTAGTCCATCCATTTGCCTGCAAAACTTAGGATGTCTTTGTTCTTAATAGCTGAGTAGTATTCCATTGTATAAATGAACCACATTTTCTATATCCATTCTTCTATTGTGGGACATCTGGGTGGGGTGTCATGGTTAAGTGTTCCAGGACAAGTAGAGTCTTGCAGGGAGCTGGTTCCAATGTGTGCCATTCTTCATTATTAGATTTCCCAGGGTTTTTGTATCAGCTTCAACCACATCAGTTCTTCTGTCTAGTGGCACAGTCCACTTGCACCACAATTGGTGTGTTTTAGATACTGCATCAGCTCCTCTATAGTGCTTAGAAGACAGAGGGAAAAGAAATGAAAAAGTGACTGTGTTTCTAACAGCCATATACAAAGAAACTGATTTTTTAAACCATTATAGGATCTTACCTTGTACAAAGATCAAAAGTCCAAGAGAGAGAGACTTAATGAGTGCAAAATAGACATTTGGGGTGAAGCACTAAAGAAGAGTGAGTCCTTCAGGGAACACTCATCCTTGCTGATGTCAACCATAGCTATTGAGCCAGAAAGTGCATAAATAGGATGTTTCCTTCCAATGAATCAGAGGAGAAAAGGTCTTACTCCCGACTAATTAACAAGGAAGGAACAAACTTAAATTACTTAATCATGAGTTTTTGGATTCCAAAGAAATAACTTGGCATTGTCACACTCAAACATTCATAAATTTAATATGCATTTTCCATTCTCACAGACTTTAAAGAAGTGTGAAATTCAAGAAAATGTTTGACATAAAGATTTTATTTTCAAACTAATGTCCCAGAGCCTCATGAACCTTCATATTGGGGTAGAGTATTTCTTTAGTCTTTATTAGTTATAAGTGAAATCCATGACTGGTTTTGTTTATAATTTAGGCATAGGATTCCCTTTTAAGATGACATATCAAATAATGCAAACATCTCAATGGCCACTTCAGATATTCTGATCTTTTATAGATGATTTAGCATTTCTAAATAGACTAGAAAGATTGTGCTCTATAATACTTTACATAGATGCCTGATAGATATTCTGCTTACTAGAAAATCCATTCTCATGGCAGTATATGGAATTGCCTCTTTAAAGGAATTGCAAAGCAATCTTAATGACTATTAGACATATTTCCATTCAGACTACAAGATGACTTTCATTTCATCTGTATTTCTTGGCAGTGTTCCTTCCTCACAATCTAACTATTAAGTTAGTATACCAGAATTTACATGTATCTCCTGACCCAGTCAACAAATGTCTAGACTTTTTAACCTATTTGCTTGCTTTTTCATTTTCCCCACATTCCATTTATAGTATAATTATCTAAAAATCTGGTCTCCTTTTAATAAGTTTTTAAAATCACTTTATTATTAATATACTTTTGGTTCTATAATATGAATACTGTATGAATTTAAAATGAATCCTTGAACTCATTATATATGTAATTTATTTTAAACTTGAACATGTCTTTTTAGAAGTTATCTGCTTATTCTCTTGTACTTTGCCATTAGTATTGAAACATCATGATTTTCATTTTTAAAATGTGAGTGAAATGAGAGCCTTTGATTATGCTAATGTACAATTAAGATTTTACAATTAAGAATTTGATATTTGAAACATTAAAACCTTCAGTAAAAAAACGTATACTTTTAAAATTTTAACTTAAAGAAATGGGAAATCTCTAATAGTTGCCGTGCAAACCAAAGAGGAATACTAGTATTAAGTACTGAATATAATCAATGAGCCTGGCTTATCTCCTCCACCTGTAATAATGTCAAAGCTCTATCTGGTTACGGCTTGCCCAGCAGAGGGGTGGATTCAGTGAGTAGGCACTCCTCATGACCTTTCTTATGTGCTGGAGATAACTTAGTCATTTTCCACTTCTCAGCTACAGTATTTCGTTTGAATGCTGTGAACTTTTAAAAAATGTCACTAAAATGTTAACTATTTTTTTTTTTTACACATTTGTGATTTTTGACTACACTAGCATTGGTACCAAAAAAGTCTACTGCAAATATCTTTAGAACTTCATAGTTATTCCTGAACTTATAGGTAATCACATCTCCTACTTGAATGCATAATGCACTGTCTGAGAAAACATGGAAACAGATTACCTTCTTAGTTTCTCGTGTTAACTAATTTCATTCTTTTTTAATTTTAACTAACTTGCTTTGTCCTAATGTTTATTTATTTTTCTTACTCAATTGTGAGTGTGTGTGTATGTTTGACACAGAGGGGGGGGTGGGAGAGAGAAGGGAGTGGATAGTGTGTGGAATGGGGGTTGAAGGTGCTGCTCTTGGAAGGTAGCAGAGTGTGTTGGTTCCCTTGGATCTGGAGTTACATGTGGTTGTGAGCATATGATAGAGATGCAAGGAGGTGATTTTCGATCTACAGGTAGAGCAGTGCTCTTAACCAGTGAGCCGTCTCTGCAGTCCCATTCTAACTGTTTTACTGTGTTTATATCCATTTTGGATAAATTTACTAAGCCCAGGACAATATGAATAATATATGTTAATAACTACAAATGGAAGAATCCCACAAAAGAAAAATGTAGTCAGTTTAGCTATCAAAAATGTTACAACTTGTGCACGAGAAATCATGACACTTAACATTTTAGAAAGAAATAGACCAATATTATTAACAAATAGCAGAGAGGGCCAGTAAGATAGCTCAGTGGGTGAAATCACTTGTCACATGTACTTGACAATCTGAGTGTCACTTCAAAACTAATGTAAAATATGGAAAAGGAGAATGACTCCACAATGTTGTCCTGTGACCTCCACATGCATACTTTGGTATGCACATGTCCTACCTCCCCTTACACCAATCATAATAGACAGAAGTAACAAATCAGAGATCACTTGCTATGAGTCAACTGCTCTTAAGAACTGCTTATTCCCAGTGATGAAAAAGAAGACTCAGTTCCCAGACCCATGCAAAAATTATGAGGCAGTGAATGACTTTAAATATGTAGAGTGTGACAAGAGTTAGTTAAGAAGAGTTACCTTGTTACTAGAAATCAAGGTGTATTCTTCAAATGAGCCAGTTATTTCTGAGTTCTAGTCAAGTTAGCAAGAACTTGATTGGAAATTGTTAATGGTAAGATGTAAAAGATAAATTAAGCAATGTGAATTGAACAGCTTAAATCCATAGTCTGAATTGCTCTAACTTACTATTTCTGTGTCAGTGAGCTATCTTAAAATCAAATTCATGAAAATAATGCTAGTAAAATTAACTAAATATTGAAGTGAGATGCATATAAGTGCAGCATCATTTTGAGCCCTGCGTATGTTTTTGAAGGAATTGAGTAGTCAGTTTTTGCATTGTGCACACATTCTGTCATCAATGCTATAAAACACAAAAATAAAGCATCCACAACAACAAAATGTAAAGAAGTCATAGAATAATAATTGGGAAATAACTAAATGTTAATAATCAAAACTGATAGGTGTTAGTCCTAGCATGCGTCAACTATATACGGGCAAAGGCTATGTAAACTCACAGAAGTATTAGCACCAGGAATTCCAATGGCCTTGGTGTTGCAGATTGAATATGGCGCTATTTATCTTGAAGACTTAAAGTGTTAGGACTGTTTAAATCAGAGATGTGCATAACAATTTTCATTGCCTTGTAATTTAATGAAAATTCGATTTTAAGGATTATTTAAAACCGTAGAATCATGTAGATGTGAATCAAAAGCATTTTGATGACATTGTTTGTTTTGTTATTTGTTTCTCATTTTTTAATGGTTTAATCTGAGCTTATTTTCATCTCTAATCACTAAGATTGAGATAACAAGAACAACAACTCACAAACCACTATGAGGGTAAATGAGCATGTATAAACAATAGGTGCTAACACTCATGAACAGCACACAGTGTGGCACTTCAGTAGACCATGAGATATGCAGAGTCAGTACTAGTGAATCTTCACAATTATAGAACTTAGAATGGAAATTCTGGTGGGCACAGACATTACCTGTAGCTGATGCCATTGGAGTCTGGGATGCTTACAGAGTGGTTTCACAAACTAAAAGCCAGTGATTCCTAGAGACTACAGTCCTCACAGAGTACAAAAGTATGATTTGTCTCTAGCACTTCATTACCAACTTTTCTTAGAAACTGAGAGATCAGCCCAGAAAGAAGATAACTACTTCCGTAATGAAGGACAACTCCCTAGGAGAAAGAACATTGTCTGACGTAATTGTGAAATATTTTCCCAACTGAAAGCCATTAGGTGGTTGTGTAAGAGTAGAGCACAGGGCATAAATGTAGCCTCTTACACTGCTGGGCATCTATGCAATAAATAATGTATTTTGAGTGTTTGTATTCGGTTAGTATGATTTCATGGTGATGAGAACTGGACATAATGACCAACAAATAAGTATTTGTAAACATGATCCACATTTGTTAAGACATAGATTAAAACAACACTAATATTCTACTACATACCCATAAAAATCACTGATGCAAAAAACCTGTTGAGAGTACTGGCTGGTAAGGCTGCAGAACCGTGGTGTAAGGGCCAAAGGAGTTCTCCTTAGGAAGGCACCTGGGCAGGAGTGTTGAAAACAATTCTGTAGCTTCAGAAGGCAAAATGGACTGCAGGAATAGTGAGGTGCACACCAACGCTTTCCTTCTAGGAGTTATCATGAGCTTGTCTTAGGGTCCCATCTAGAGCTCCTTTGTAGTGTATTTTCTCAGGAGTTTTGTTTGTCACAGCAATGGAAAGCTGACTGTTGTTACATTAGCTTATTGTAAAAGACATAACAAACTCTTAGACTGATATTGATGGCCTTCTACACAGTTAAATGAAGGATATTAAAAAGAACGACAATTCTAAAATGCAGAAGCTTATGGTTAGCGATGAATGTTAGTTAAAACAACTGAGAAATCCAGGCATAAAAGTGAAATAGAATTACAAGTATAAAAATTGGCAAGATTAAATTGTGGTCATTTTCTGATGCTATACCATGAATTAAAAATTCACAAAAAATTAGAAATAAATTATATGAGTCAATGACATAATAAAAAACAATAAAATGTTAGTTACCAACTAATTAGAAAATAAAAAGTATAGCTTTCATTCTAATGACATAAAATCATAAAATAAAAAATATATTAACTGCTGAACTGAATATTATAAAAATCAGTGTCAACACTATGACTGACTCAAAAAAGTGGAAGTGTATGTTTGTAGGTTGAGCTTAATATATTAAGGACATGAACTTAACTTTTTCTTGGTAATAAATGTAGTTTCTGGTAAAAATCTCATAGTTTATGTGAAAACTGCCAGGGTGATTTCTTAGTTACTTATTTGGGTACGTGGAACTCTTCAGTCAAAGCAGTTGAGTAAGAGCATAGCGAGGCTGGGATTATAACCTGTGCTCAGGTTTATAAATATCCACCTTTGATAAAATGTGTAAAGGGGAGACAGAATCTGTAGAGACCACCTCCAGTAGATAGGCACGACCCTCAGTTGAGGGATGGGGCCACCTACCCATCTCAAAATTTTTATCTCAGAATTGTTCCTGTCTAAAGGAAATGCAAGGACAAAAAGATGGAGCAGAGACTGAAGAAAAGGCCTCATCTAGGGATCCATCCCATCTGCAGACACCATACCCTGACACTACTGCTGATGTCAAGAAGTGCTTGCTGACAGGAGCCTGGTGTAGCTGTCCCCTGAGAGGCTCTGTTAGCACCTGACTAATACAGATGCAAATATCTACAGCCAACCATCAGACTGAGTAAAGGGACCCCAATGGAAGAGTTAAGGGAAGGACTGAAGAAGCTGAAAGAGATTGCAACCCCATAGGAAGAAAAACAGTAGCAACTAACCGAATCCTCCAGAGCTCCCAGGGACTAAACCACCAACCAAAGAGTACACATGGAGGGACCCATGGCTCCAGCTACATATGTAGTAGAGGATAGCCTTATCTGGCATCAGTGTGAGGGGAGGCTCTTAGTCCTGTGGAGGCTCGATACCACAGAGAAGGAGGATGCTAGAGTGGTGAGGCATGAATGGGTGAGGGAGCACTCTCTTAGAGGCAAAGGGGAGGGAGGATGGGATGGGGAGGTTGCAGAGGGAGGCTGGGTAAGGGACAACATTTGAAATATAAACAAATAAAATAACAAATAAAGAAAAAGAAAGAAAAAGTGTGATAACTAACATGGGGTAAACAAATAGAAGAGTGTATTTAACAAATATTAACCTTAGATGATAGTACAGTATACCAGGGAAGTTGATCTCATTGAGAAATAATGCTTATCTAGTTGGCCTTTTGTAACATTAGGCTTTTCCACCTATGCCCCAATTCCTGAATAATAACTCTGAGGCTTATTTACACACAGTGCTTATGGCCTTTTGTTAAGCATTTTTCCACCAACTAATAATAAATAAATTACTTAACTCCTTTAAACTATTCTATGTCTACTGTATAGCTGTAGCTTCTCTTCAGTTTCATGTCTGACTTCCTCAGAGTCCTGCTGGAGAATCTTCCCACATCTGACTATCTCCCAGAGTTCCAATCTCTCTCCCAGAACTCCCTCCTTCTACTTCTTGTGTTTTGCTAACAGGCCATCAATGTTTTATTAACAGGTGTTGCTTCCATACAGTATACATACAAGAGCCTTTCATGTGGGGAGAAAAGAGAAGCAATACTTCATGTCACAAACAGAAAAGGTTCTCAATGTGCTGTCTATCTAAGCATGAAAAGTAAATTCTGAAAAAAATGAAATAGAAGAAGGCCTCTAAGGGTCTTTGCCTATTAGTATGATAAAATACCCTGACAGAAGCATTTAAAGGGGGAAGGGTTTATTGTGAAGGGAAGGCAGCCAGAGCCTGGTCACTGCATTGTCACTGAAGAAGTAAAAAGTGATGAATTCAAGTTGGTGCTCACTTCCTTTGTCCATTTATGTAGTCCAGGAACTAAACCAGAGACTGGATGTTATAAACAGTGGGCAGGTCTTCCTGTCTTAATTAATGTAATCACAGGCATGTACAGAGTATTATATCCCATGTGATGCTATATTCTGTCAAGTTGACAGTTAGCATCAACTATCATAGGCACACACATTAATATACATTATATATAATTATATATTATATATTGTATGTATATAAACATATATACATGTGAATATATACATAAACACTATATATTTGGGTATGTATATGTGTATATGTGTGTATATGTATATATTTATGTATATGTATATATTATATATGTATGTACATCATTATATATGTGTATATGTATATATAATATGTATATATGTATGTGTGTATATGTGTATATATATGTATATATGTATAGGAAGTAAAGCTAAAGATAATAAATTTAAACTGTATTTCTTTTGATAATTCAGTATATATGTTGTAACACAATAGTATAGGGTGATTGGCCTATATACAAAATAAATTTGCTCCCAAATTTTGGAAAGCTGAAATTCCAAGATCAGACTGCAGTGTCGTTGGGTTTTGATAATGGTTCTCTTAGGCTTGCATATGACTTTCCAGATTTTGCTTACTCACAGAGCAGAAAACCTGCTACCTGCTCTTTGTCATATGAGAGCACCAATATCTCTCTGAGGAGGTCATGATAGTTAAATCTGTGTAGCAGCAATCAAAAATGGGGAGTAGAGAGGACAGAAAAATAACACACACTGTAATCTTAGCTGAGGATTTTTCTAGAAACTGACAGTGACCATATGATCTCAGAACATAAACCAAATCAAAACAAAATAAGAACTTCGTGTGTTTTAATGTCATATATAGTTTTCAGTATCGTGCAAAGCAATAGAGAAAAATGGCTTCTGGAATAGGTTAAAAATGATACAGGACACAATCACTGTGCGATCTATGCAAGCAGGTGAGAAGCAGAAACATCCACAGGAGGCTGGAACAAGCTGGGTGTGGGCAATATTGAAACCTTCCAAGGGGTTTTCAGAGTAAGCCTTTCTGTGTCTGGAGGCAGAACGCAGGAATACAGTTGCAGATGGGTGGGAAAATGAGGTAGTGTGTGAGGGTTGACAAAACAGGAAACAGGATTAAGTTTCTTCCTATAAATATGCTGCAAATTCTCTGTAAAGGATAATGCAGGTTCTGATTTCCTGACTCTAAGGTATACCCTTATGATACTTTATGGTACCCTAGAGTTTGTTTGAAAGAGTGAAATATTAAAGATCTTTATTCGACAGTGATACTGAGAGGAAAAATGGGGAACAGTACTGTGAAAGCATTGGGTAGAATTGATAGAGTTAGATTTGATGATTAGAAGGGCCATAAAATAGCTCGGTAACACATATTTAAAAACTTTCCACTCAAAATTTTCAAATGTTTTGGAACTGCCTAATGTCAAAGCAGACGTTGCTGGGTCTGGAGGTGGTTCCTTGCTAGACAAGCACATGCCTAACAGGTAGAGGGGTGGGTAGAATTCTGCATACCCCCCCCATGTCCTCTCATTCCAGCTCCTCCCAAGTCCATCCCATTCATGAGCTGATAGCCTTTCTATATACATATGTGTGTGCATCTGTGTGTGTATGCACAAACATGTAAATACAACCTGCTGAGTCCATTTCCACTGACTGTGTATATATGGCTTCAGGGCTGACCACTCTACATTGGACAGCCAATAAGGGGCTCAATCCTTGGAGAGACTAATTCCCCTTCTCCAGCAGTATTTACTTGCCTGTAATCTTTGTCTACAGCTGGGGCCCTATAAACATTTCCTCTTCCATGTTAATGTGTCCATCGCTTTTGCTGTTGTTTAGTCTTGTTTATGCCACCATTTGTAGGAGTTACTGTTTTATGGAAGACTCCCTGATATTGTGGTTCTTAGGCCTTTCAGCACCATCACCTGCAGTGTTCCCTGAGTCACAGACTCCTTGGCTCACCCAAAGAATGAGACATTGTACTCCACAACCAGTGCTCTTAACTGCTGAACCAGCACTGCAGTCCAGAACTTCCATTTCTAGAGGAAGACAAATTACAATGACCTCAGCTGAAGAGTAGTTGAATGATAGAGATGCAGAGAAGACACTTCACTGTAACCTTGAATGTTGTGAGGCTAGAGAGATGGTCCAGTGGTTAAAGTACTTGTTCTTCCATAGGAAGAACAGGACCCAGGTTCAGTCCGCAGCATCCAGCACCTATGGCCCCAAACCAATTGTAACTTCAGTTACAGGGGATCCTACTCTCCTTATTCTGGCCTCTGAGAGCACCAGACACAGTGTGATACATGAAAAACATCCAGACATGTAAAATTAAAAAAAATAAGATTTACACATTGTTAAATGTATTTTGAAAAACATCCAAAGGTTAATATTGTAATTGTTAGCATGAAATATGTTTTAAATTTCTCTACCATGTTTCTTTTTTAATTCTTTCTCGCACATGAATAGCTATACATTGTTGTAGACCATTTTGTGATATTATTAGATCTATAATGTATCATAATCTTTCACTTTTAAGTACATCAAAATTTATCTCCTTGCAAGGAAGGTATTCTTTCTTTAAAGTACAAAACAGTGATCAAAACTCAGGGATTCTCACATTGTTACTGGTGCTATTATCTGTAATATAGATCATATTCCAATTCCTCTAACTGTTTGATTAATATTTCACATCCAGAATAAATCATTAGTCACTGTATTCCCCCAACCACCTTTTCTTTGAAACAAGTTTTGATCTTAGTATTTCCGGATGTGACTTTTTTGAAGTTATTTGTTAATAGTTTCAATATTCTATCTTTCAACATATATATACAACAGAAAGTGGCAACCCTATCATTTTCTTTTCTCACAAGGAACAAAGTAATGTATTTAAGAAAAAAAATATATCATACTGTGATTTGGAAAGGCATTCATTATTCCAGAGAAGAAAATATATACTTTTAATCCAAGCAACCATATGAATAAATATGTGCTAATAACCCCTTGTGACGAAAATGATTTAGGCAATATATTTTTATGGCACATAGTGAGAATATACCATATTATTTATAACTTTACTGAAAGCCAAACCAATGGAAAAATTAGAACATATTCAAATTTATTTCATTAGGTGTGTGAGACAGAAACATAGCTTTTAAAAGTGGATTGATTGTCCCTCAACTGTAATTCACGACTCAAGTACATTCATCATCATTTAAAGGAAACAACATCTATAAACTGTTCTTACTTCAGATTAATTTTAAATCGGTTTTGCAAGCCAAATTATGATGCATAATATAAAACTCTTAAGTGGACATTAGGCTCCTCTCTGCTGCAGGAATGGACTTCCAGAGACTTTTGGGTTCTAACAGCCACAATCTCCACATGATTTCTCTGAAGCTCAAATACACCAAAGGCATATGTCACATTCCGTGTAATCTTCAGGCATAAAATGATAGAAATGCAAAATGACTGATTCCCAGTCTCTAGTAAGGTTGTCAGGCTTTCTACTTCTCCTGCTTGCATGTGAGTTAGGAAGAACAAAGTTGTGGATTTGATGTCTTCTCAGTGGGTTAGAACTTAAGATTAGGTGTGGTCTTCCACATCAGTTTAGTCGTTCAATGTCAAATTGTTGATGGCTCTGGTTATCACGGCATCTGCATCCTGGCTGCATTACTAATGCTATTCCTCTCTGGCATCCTAGGGGTACAACTCTAAAGGCTCGTGGTTCCCCACTGTATTGCTCTGCTCCTTTGTTCAGTGTTGGGTGACTGGAGGTATGGGCTGTGTTCCATGAATGTTCTGCAGTGCTTTAGCGTTTTGTTGGTTCAGCTTTCTAGTGAGTTCAAGTCCTGTAGTGCACACATATCCTTTGATGCTACAAGGTTTGGAGCCACACACTGTAATGTTTATTTCCTTGTTTTAGTAGATGTAAACACCATTGTCCAAAGCTCTTCCTAGACTTTTGGAATAATATTCACTGTCTTGTTTGAAGCAGTTACCTGCTTTTTTTTTTATAAATCAGGATGATTTTCTGAAATAAAACCCTACACAGAGCAACTACTAATACTTTATGATTATACTTTAAAAACATTTAGATGTTTTAATTTTTAAAGGTAAATGGTGTCTAGATGATATGCTGCCATTTACTGTCTATTAATACAAAAATTGCTCATTCAGATACTTGTGTCCTTTTAATCAACCATTTTTTCTGGTGCTTGAAATGTAGCTTTGTCATATGATGCAAACTGCTGATACTTTAAGGGACATTTCTATTTCATTCACCACTGTGTTTGCAGAATGAGCATCCACTGCCTTAGATGGTATAGATCTATGTTGGTTTTCTCTCATGTATGGTACCCTCTTTATACATCTTTATAAGGGAGACCTCCCATATCTGAAATCTTTAGCATGGGGATTCCCTAGGGAAGGGCCTTGGAAGGAGGGAGAGAGAGAGAAAGAGAGGGGAAAGAAGAGGGAAAGAGAGGGGGAGAGGGAAGAGGGAGAAGAGGGAGAAGAGGGAGAAGAGGGAGAAGGGGATGAGAGGGAGGAGAGGGAGAGGGAGAAGGAGGAGGAGGGAGAGGGAGAAAGGAGGAGAGGGAGAAGGAGAGGGAGAGGGAGAAGGAGGAAGGGAAAGGGAGAAGAGGAGAAAGAGGAGAGGGAGAAGGAGAGGGAGAGGGAGAGGAGGGAGAGGAAAAGGGAGAGGGAGAGAGGGGGAGGGGAGGGGGAGGAGGAGAGGGGGAGAGGAAAAGGGAAGGGAGAGAGGGGGAGGAGGGAGGGGGAGGGAGAGGGAGAGAGAGGAGAGGAGAGGGGGAGGGGAGGGGGGGGGAGTGAGAGAAGGAGACAGGGAGAGAGGGAGAGGGAGAGACAGCAGAGAGAGAAACTGAGATTTTTGGCCAATCCATGGCATCCTAGTATTTCAGAATTAGAATATGACTGCTCTAATCCTGTTTTCCTGTGTGTAAGGTTGGCAGGAAGAGAAACACATAAGAGAATACATGACTCAAAGACAGCACAGGCTTCATTTAGGAATAACCCACAGATGGGGGCGGGGGACCCTCTAGAACAGGGATTCTCAACATTTGGGTCTCTACACCTTTGGGAGTTGGACAATCCTTACACAGGTTTACCTAAGACCTTGAGAGAACTCAGATATGCACATTACAATTTGTAGCAGTAGCAAAATTTGAGGTATAAAGTAGCAACAAAAATAGTTGTTATAGTTGGGAGTCACCACAACATATAAAAGAGTCTCAACATGAGGAAAGTTGAGAATCTGCTCTAGAGTAAGTAACCAGAGCCATTACAGAGCGGTAGGGTAGTAGCTTACAAGTTGGCATAGTTATACAGAAGAAGCGTGGAAAATAGGAGAGTAATTGATAAGGACTACCTCATATTGACTGTGTTAATTTATCTATCAAATATAAAGCAATATAAAGTAAAGTAGCTCTGACTCTATTGCAAACATGAGGAAATGAAAGCTCATAAATAAGGGACAATCTTCTGGAAGACACATTGCTAATTATCCTCCTATTTGAAGCTGGTTTTAAACCTGTAACTGTTGTCTTATTATATTCAGCTCCAACTGGAAAACTATAAGCTCTAGAATGCAGAATTCTCAACTTGTTTTTTTTTTTTTTTTTTCCGCAACAGAAATACACATCTTTAATATGGGCTATACCTTCTGTTGAAAGTTTTTTTTTTTTTTATTGGAAATTTTATTTACATTTCAGATGTTCTCTCCTTACCCCATTTCCCCCTCCCTCCCAGGAAACTCACTATCCCTTCCCCCCTCCTCCTGCCTCCACGTTGGTGTACCCCTACCTACCCTCCCCCGTACCTCACCTCCCCACCCTCGAATATCCCCCCCCACAACATCCAGCCTTCATGGGACCAAGGATCTCTTCTCCCACTTATATATAGCTCCCTTGCATATATAGCTGGAGCCATGGGTCCCTCCCTAACGGCAACCAACAGATTGGGGAAAGATCTTTACCAATCTCACATCAGATAGAGGACTAATATCCAATGTATACAAAGAACTCAAGAAATTAGACTCTAGACAACCAAATAACCCTATTAAAAATGGGGTGCGGAGCTAAACAAAGAATTCTCAACTGAGGAAATGCGAATGGCTGAGAAGCACCTAAAGAAATGTTCAGCATCCTTGGTCATCAGGGAAAATGCAAATCAAAAACAACCCTGAGATTCCACCTCACACCAGTCAGAATGGCTAAAATCAAAAACTCAGGTGATAGCAGATGCTATCAAGCAAGGATGTGGAGAAAGAGGAACACTCCTCCATTGTTGGTGGGATTGCAAGATGGTGCAACCACTATGGAAAACAGTCTGGCGGTTCCTCAACTTGTTTTCTTAAATTGCTCTTCTCAGTTCCCAGCTCGTCCACAAATTCTACTGTGTGGTTTCCGTGGGGAGGGCAGTCTAAGTCAGAAAGGAGGTGCCACAAGGGTCATGTTACCACCGCGTGTTAGGTTTGCTCTGCTCACATATACGATTACACTTAATACTGACAGCAGTACCGCAGCAGAGTTATGACTTACGATGTTATGAAATCATCCCAGTGTATGATTTCACTATCCCGATTTTACAGGTGTTTCCAAAAAGACACTTAGATAATAGTGGGTGAATGAACATTGCATTAATTTTAGTATTCAGTCACTTGGAAAGTTGCTTCAAACTTTTTCTTCTCAGTGTTTTCATTTTTATATTGCCTAGGCAAGGTAAATGGTCTATATTTTGCTAGCTCATGTTCATAATACTGAAATAGTATTATATACACACATATGCAATGTATACTATATATATTATGTATTGTAAATATAGCATATTTTAATATATAATATATATTATATATCCTATAATTATAGTGTATATATATTATAGTATAATCACAGCATATATAATATACACATAAAATTTTGGCAAGAATATTAAGTACAATTTAATTAAGGTCATGACTAATAACAATTTTACATGTTAAAGAATATAAATTGTAGTTATTAATATAATATAATATATATAAAATATAATATAAATTAATATAATATAATATAAATATAATATTAATGAATGATATAGAGAGTTATTTTGTATCGATAAGATCATTGTCTTAAGGCATATAGATGATATAATTAAAATAAATTGTTTCTTTTTCTCCATAGCTCAGTCCATTTTTAAGACATTCTCTTCTGAAGAGAACATACAATGTCACTCTGCCGTGTTCGTCCTCTCCTAAAAGAGAAAATACTGGTTGTCCATCACAAAAATCCAGACAAAATTTCAAAGAGAGAAATTAGAATATTCTAATTGGTAAGTATGCTGGACAACAAACAAAATCATGAAGAGACATGTATGTAACAAGCACTTTCACTGTGGTATAGATGTCTTGGTCAGATCTTTGACTTCCCTCAAGGTGATTAGCCTGGTTTTTGGTGGTAAGCAGTCAGTAAGAGATTATAGGAAAAAATCAGCTTCATGCTTCTACATTAGAGTGCTAATCTGGTTTTAATACTCTGTTTTTACTTTCATGGCAAGACAGAGGAGTTACCTTAACATGATTAAGTTATGGAATCTTAATTAACTAGTCTTCCAATACAAAAAATTGTATTATAATAAATTATAATAAATTCATATTGTGCTTGAGTCAGATATTTTGGGATTGTATGATATAGCAGAATGAATATCTTCTGGATAAATTGTACCTCTAAGCATGTTTAGACAAAAAATAGATATTTTTCTTATAAAGCATTAGCAGATAGCTTGCTAGCTGTAAGCTAACCACTGAATTCTTCGTAATGACTATGATAAAACTTATCCTTTGATTGTTCATTTTGTGACGTCGATTAGTACTTAAACTGATTGATGCTGTTTTATATAAAGATTCTTACCCATTTCAGTGTTTATACTATTAAAAGGCATTGTACTTCAGGGCTTGAGCATTTTTATATTAATTGTTACAGAACTAGATTATAAACAAACAAGTTATTTATCAAATTAGTAAACATCTAAAGCTACAAATTCTTATACATCACACACTATTAGAGAAACAAATCAAATTCTTGATTAGTATCATTGAAATCAAATATAAATAACTCTGATATTTATATTTATAAAGGTTAAGAATATCCAAGTAATAGTATTTTATATTATGTGCTAGAAAATATTTCAGACATGTTAAGCTCAATAAAAATTCTGGGTGTTATTTCTTCACTTTCTTGCAGTAAGTATAAAAGTATCTGTGGCTAAGACAATTCTATTGGTCAATAATGATCTAGATTGGAATATCCACATTTTAGATGAGTGGCCACATAAGTATTTTGTATAGAAAAGTAATGTCCTTGTTTTATTTTAATTTTTGGAAAATGTTTTTGCTAAATTAAAAAAAATCTAGCATGGAAAATATTTTCTTTCTGCATATCAAAATCCCCAGTATCTGTCTCCTAGTCTCCTAACGAGCTGTTTTTGCTTTGAAGATTATGTCTTTTATCTGCTTTCAGAGCATCAGAAACAAAACAAAACAACAGCCCACACACAGACTTAATCTTTCTACATTTTTTTGCCTTCAGCTTCTTCCACAATGTCCTTTGATGTTTACTAATATTCGGCATGGTGTAATTTGGTAGGATTTTTTTTAATTAGTCATAAAAATTATAGCCTATTATATTTTCAAGTATTACTGTTCTATATCCTTTTTCACCCTAACTTCATAATCTGCTGACAAGCATTTTTGTCCTATGTTTAATGACTCCCATATGTTGTCATATGCATTGTAATTCTTGTATTTATATTTTGTTCTCTGTTTAGTTAAGAACTTCCTGTAGCTCGTCCATCTTTCATCACCTATGAAAGATAAGTACATATACTGTGTCCTTAATTTAAATATGTGATATTTTCAATCCCAAAACTCCCCTTAGACAATTATGTACAAGCTTTGTCTTTTTGGCATTGAGCATTTCACTCTCCATGTTTAAACACAGAAGGCAGCCCTACTCCGATTGAGACTTGGCTCTGCATATAGGATCTGTCTACCTTCTATTTTCTGTCTCTTCACCATATCTGATAAAATGGCTAATTGATTTTTGTCAAGTCAATGTTGCTTATGGAAACTTAGCATATGGTTGATGTTCTGATGTAAATGTTCCTCCAGTTCAGAAAGGTGTACAGAGATGTGCACATGGGTGATACCAGTCTCTTTAGAACATGGCTTCCTCACTTGTCAGGAGTCTCATCACTCACTTCTCAGGTGCTAACCCTCTGTCACCTCAGGGGCGGTCAAAGGTTCACCATGTCTGCTTTCTGTCTGTTTTCCTCCTCCTTGTACAATGGTTAGACACACATGCCACCGCTGAGATTTTTAGCTGTCATTTTTAATGCTACTTTTTGGTCTGTTGGCCACATGCACACGGGTTTTGACAAATATCTTCCATTAGAGAGTGGTACAATGTGGGATTCTCACATGTTCTTTCCTCTCTTCAGGTTCTGCCTGGAGGACCCTAAGAATGGCAGAATATGAGCTTAGACTCTTACCACTTTGTGACTGATTTCTCTCTCTTTTTAAAGTTAATTAATTAATTTTTTTACTTATTCACCTTACATCCCATTCACTGCCTGCAGGTCACCTCTTCCCAAATCCTTCCTCCATCCCCTTTCATTCTCCTCTGAGCAGATGGGTACCTCCCTAGGTATCCCCTCCCCGCCTCCCTCCCCGCAAACCCCCCCCCCCGCCCTCAGCCTGGCATACCAAGTCTCTGTGAGACTAGGTGCTTCCTCTCCTACTGAGGCCAGACAAGGCAGCCCAGCTAGAACATATCCTACATATAGGCAACAGCTTTTGGGATAGCCCCTGGAACAGTTGTTTGAGATCCATGTGAAGACCAAGCTACATATCTGCTACGTTATGTGCATTTGAAGAGAGGCCCAAGTCCAGCCTGTGAATATTCTTTGATTGGTGGTTAAGTCTCTGAGAGCCCCAAGGGTCCAGGTTAATTGACTCTGTTGGTCTTCCTGTGGAGTTCGTATCCCCTTCAGGGCCAACGATCCTTCCTCCTATTCTTCCATAAAAGTCCCCAAGCTCCATCCACTGTTTGGCTGTCTGTGTCTGTGTCTGTGTCTGTGTCTGTGTCTGTGTCTGTGTCTGTGTCTGTGTCTGTGTCTGTGTCTTTGTCTGTGTCTGTGTCTGTGTCTGTGTCTGTGTCTGTGTCTGTGTCTGTGTCTGTGTCTGTGTCTGTGTCTGTCAGAGTCAACTGCTGGACGGAGCCTCTCAGAGTAATTTCTTACCTCCTCAGCATTGCCCTAGTGGCTCCCTCACAGGGAGCACAAGGCTTGCCTTGAGTTGGATGCTCCTTATCTTTCTCCTCAGGTTCCTGGTTCTTCTGGCTATCTCTGTGGCCTCCCTCCTTGATGTGTATTTAGACAAAAAAAAAAAGTTCTTAGTAATAAGATTTTTCAGATACATAGTCTATAATATATTGTTCATTGCCATATCTAAAATGTCTTATTATCATAATTCTTCAGTGATTTCTCTTTTATGTATCAACAATTCCTGAAACCCAGTATCTTCACTGGACATTTACAGCTGAAAAAAAGAGTATCTTATAAACTCACTGTCTCCTAGTCTTCTGCAAGGATCTATTCTCTTTAAGTTAGCATTTCTACTCATTAGTTAAATTCACCATTACAGGTAAACAAGAGGACCCCCTAGAATCTTCTCCATGTTTAGACATGTTTAGTGTTGTCAATGCAAACCCTCTGGAAAAAAATGCCAGATTTCCATGTAGGAATATTTTGCACTCCAGTAAATATGATGCCACTTGGAGTCTCCGTCTTTAATTAAATTTCTGGGGGGAAAAGAACATGTTTAATTATGACACAGTTAGAGAGAAGGTTAATGCTCGGCTGAGTTACTATACAAACTCTCAAGGAAATGAGTGAGCTGATGTGTCCAAATGCTACACCAATCTAACAGAGTGTGTGTAACAGGAGAGAAAGTGAGACAACAGAGCAGGTCCTGTGGTTGGAGGTTAGAAAACAATCAGCTCTTGGTTTGGAAAGTTACATCAGATTGTCAGAGGGATAGAACATGAACAAAGCTCTCATACTCCCAGTTTTCCTGTATCAAGTCCTATGTATTCAAGGGTTCCTTGCCAAACAAGGTATCAAAGCACTATTTGTTACGTGTAACCTCACAGACACAAAGCTTAGAAAAAGGCTAGCATGTCTCCACAGATGAATCCCAATAGAGTTTGTACACGCTGCAAGCATATTATATAAGTAACTGCACTGTACTTACTGTTGCTGTAGCACTGGGAAAGACCTCTGCTCCCAGACAATTGTACCTCCTAAAAACCAGTGTATTAAGTTATACCATTAAAGAATTAAGAGTGTATTTGCTGGAGTTCCCTCTTGACTCTTTCTTGGGTTTTCTTGTTAGATATGTTACTCTTGTGATACAGCATCCACAAGGTTGCAGGTTTAAATCACACACTAACATTCATTTCTATATGAAACCCCAGTCTCAACAGACCTAAGGCAATGTTTGTGAGGAGTGACTTAACTTGAAGATTACTTAGTCAATTGTTTATTTTTTTAAATAAAGAAGCACATTTTAAAATGTATTCCACAGTTAGGATGTTTGGTTGAACTACTACACTGGTTCCTTGTTTGAGATAATAAGAGCAATCAGAAAGTGTATTTTGGCTCAGGTAGACACATACATGAGAGAGACACAATTTATTGAAACAACTTTTCTCTCCTCACAGATACATCCCAAAGGCAGCATCACATAATCCAAGGTAAACTGGCAATCTTCTCTCATAGATGAACTTCCATTGTGGGGACATCCTTCATCAGCTGCTCAAAGAACACAGCGTCCATTTTAACCTCTACAGACAGGAAAGTCTGCTGCTGTAGCATATTTAATTCTATTTTTCTACCAAATTTCTCCATTACAGAAGATTATATATATCTATAAATAAATAAATATATATATTCATATTCTCCATTGCATTCTTTGAAACACATACTTTTGATGCCTCCATACGAAATACAGGGTTAAATAATGACTTCTGGTGAGAGCTTTTCTTTTTTAACTTTAGAATCTTGTCTCACACCAGAGAATGCAGTGACGCTCTGAACACAAAGCATGCTAAAGTAAAGCAAATGCTGTTATTGTGTGTATGTGCTACCCTCCTGGCTAATTTTCTTATGCTCTGAAATTCAAAACGTATAAAATGAAAAGAATCACAAAAGACTGTTCACTACATTTCACTTTGTGTTTATTTTATGGACAAGTAGGAAAACAAGAAAAAGTAATTAAATAGTCACAAACCCTTTTCAATGGCCTAGTGTTTGGGAAGATGGATATTCATTTGTTTTCTTCAGCAGAAGTGTATGAAAATCTTTTTGGATTAGCTTATGACAATTCTGCACATTGTTGTAACATGTGTTCTATGATGGTGATTGTTATCTTTGATCCTAGTACTCAGTAAGTATTTCTGACACAGTTGATTTGGTGATAATGAATTTTCTAAATTTATGTTTCTTTGAAAAAGTATTTTTGACTTCAATTTTGAAGGCTGGTTCTGCTGAGTACCATCGCCATGGGTGGCAGGATCTGCAAGCACTGATGCTGACCTGTGGGATTTCTGTTGGGAACTGGCTGGAAGTCTAATGGGAATTTCATGTGTATGACTTGACGCAGGGCTCTTTGTATTTTTGAGTCATCTTCTCTTATCAATTTTGAGCACAGCATGCATAAATGTCCATTTGGGGTACCTCTACTTGGTTTTGTTCCTTTGAGCTGCTTATGTATAGATATCCATATCTCTGAACCGTTCTAAAATCGCTAGGCTTCATTTCATGTGAAGTTTCTATTCCTGTTTTCTTAACCTTTTGAAATTATGGTAATGGGAAAAATTAAGTTGATGGTATTTCATCTCATATATCTTGGGTTTTGTTTTGTCTTTTGTTTTTATTTTTTTAATCTCATTGAGTCCCATCCTTTCTTTTCTTCTTTTGCTTTATCTGGCTTGATTAACTCAAAAGACTTGTTGGGTTCTGAAAGGCTCTTCTTTGTTCTAGTCAAGACAAGAACAAATGTTAGTACACTGATTGCAAACTTGGCTCCACAGTTCAGACATTTCAAAATACGTACATCTCTTTGTTGAATTTTGGATTCATATTCTACAGTGTTTTTAACACTTATTTGTCTTGCCTGTCTGCTCTCTTGGCATCTCGAGAGTTTCCTTAGAATCTTTATTTTGAATTTCTTTTTTGGGTATTGGCATTTGAAATTATACTACTGGAGAATTACTGTCGTTCTCCTTTAGAGAAAGAAACCACGTTTCTTTTCACATGAAGTTCCTTGTGGTAGTGATCTATTCTTAGGTTCTGGTGGTCATTTTTTTCCAATCTCAAGACGTGGCTTTTGTGGGAAAAGAGTTTTGCTGTTAGGTGGGATATAGGGCATCAGTGGAATGGGTGCTTCAGCTTTGAAATAGAAAAAAATCTAAGTTTGGTTTTGATATTATTTCTTCATTTTTCTCAATAATGTCAATATCTTCAAGTGTATCCTTTATCTAGAATACAGCAGGAAAAGTTAGACATAAATTTTGCTATGGGTATGAGGTTCCATACATGTACATCTCCAGTTTCAATGAAATGAATATTTGATGACATTTGGTTGTGTCCAGTAGCTACTAAAGTGTCAATGTGTGGAAATACCATCTATTCCCACGTCCCTTGAGAAAAATATCAGTATTGCCAAATATTATAATGCCAGCATGCATGTTCCCAAACATGGAAAGGACATTTTATCCAGGACCTTCACAATGAGTCACAGGTTGCCCTTGGCACCAGCAGTTATAGCTCTGGAACTACAGATGGGACAAGTGTGGGTAGGACTTAAGCTTGTGGTTAAGAAAACTGCTGGACCTAAAACTACAAGATACTGAACGAGGCTACAGCAAACCGTGGTTCAGTTTCCATCAGGGCCCAGCTGTTAGCACCTAAAAACTAGATGACAATACTAGAACCCTCTGCAGCAGTTTGGCTTCTATAAGATAAAAGATAAATAAAGTAGGTTCCTAGGTAGCAAAGCAGATAGGAAAACTTACCAGGCAGGCCCCCACAATGGATGCACTTTGGGACCATGGAATTCTCCAGCCATTAAGTTCCCTGCCTGCTGCTATGACTGGGGTTGGTGATACTGTTCAACTTGCCTTTTACCTGTCAGAATTAGGGAGGATCCCACTCCCTAATGGGATTATGATTGGAATTTGTTGTCCTTGTTTTGTTGTTTGTTTTCCCTTTACATTACTTTCTATCTCTCCTTAGTATTAGGTTTTCAGGGACTTCTTTGACGATTTACAGCATTCTCCCTTTCTCCCAATCAGACTCAAAATTCAGTTTTCTTGTGTTACTTTGGTTCTTGCTTTGTCATATTCATGCTCATCACATTCATATTGCAAGTTTACATATTAAATCTCAAAAGCTTGGTAGGTGCTCTGCTACAAATACTATTTTGGAAAACAAATTAGTCACCGAGAATGATTTAAGCCATTGCTCTATTTCAGAAGGATCATTGACACTTTGAGATTTGATAAAAAGCTACAGAAATTACATAGATAGTAATTGAGTTACCCATGTATTTGAGAATTAATGTAATTTCAAAAAATTCAAGTACTCTGGAGATGTTCCAATTCTAATTTAAGACAATCTGTTGCAAAACAGCCTCATTAATGTATCTAAGATGAATCACTAATGATTCAAACAACAAACAATAAAACAGGATAACTCCTCAATGAATAAGTACTCTTGTATTGAATTGAATAAATCGAACTAAGATGAGTTGTAGAAAACACCTGAGAACTACCAGGCACTGGAGAGAAGACTTTGACCTCAAGTCCTAGCCTTGGAATCCTAAGCAAATGGCTTAATCACCTGTATATGTGTTTTATGCCAGAACATAAATCCTTCGGCATGGTCATCAGTAGAGCTCCATCATAGATGCTCAACAGCTCTACATGCCACAGAATATGTTGTCAAGGAAAGAGTTCAGAAGACAATGAAAATCTTTCTGGAAAATGTGAAGCGTAAATTTTTTAAAGAACAGTTTCAAGGAGGCTGTATATTGTTAGCATGCATTTCAAGTATGTAGAATTGCCTGAATTTTCTGAAAAAGATCTAGTGAAAAGTAGTTTGCATGGCTCATATGAGACATAAAGACATAATGTCTGAGAGAAACACCACAGAAATAACATCTGAAAGAAATACAAAGTTCAGAAATAACATGAACTTTGAGATTTGTGAAAATGGAGCTTAGCTCTTGACAGTTAAATTCTTGGAGGACATAGTCTCTGAAGCCCCATCCACGAGCACATTCTCTACTGAGTAAGCAATTAAGGTGTTGGAAAAACTGATCATCAAGCAGTCAATATGATGGAGAATTCCTGTAATTCGAGTGGGGCTAAACTCAGTGTAACTGTGTTCTTATAAAAAGTGCGGTTCTGGATGTGGGAACACACACAGGGAGACGAGCACATGACAGCGAAGGCAAAGACGACGGTGGTGTAGCTGAGGCTGAGCACTCAGACATCCACCTGAAGCCTCGAGAGAGACAGTGAATATTCTTTCCTTCAGAGATTTGGGAAATAAACCCTCATGTTATTAGATATTAAAATAAGCTTTTGAAAGCAAGAAAGCAATGTGAATGATTTATAGTCAACCAAAATCTATATGTATTAGTATAACAATTTTATAAACTAATGTCGGAAAGGTAAATAGAAAAAAAAAAAAAAACCACAGGTGAACTAGTACTATAAATTGATCACAGATTTTATTTCCATTTTTCTGTTTTCTGTTCTTTGTGCCTATTTTTAATTTTATTAATATTTCTAATTTTGTATAACAGCAGTAGAGTATATATGTACATGGAGGAGAAACATTTTAAAATTTATTAAGCAATAAATCCCATTATTCAAAGTAAACTAATTCCTGAATATATCTATTGAGTCCATAGAATGCTACTTGTATGCACGTTTTCAGGACTGATGGTTTGGCACTGAACGTACAATTGATGTACTCTTCCCAGGGGAGGTCCATGTGTCCTGTACCTTGACCCATAGTTGTTTCGTGTAGGGTTGAGAAGGTAGCAAACAACAGTCCTACCCAGCTATGGTACCTATGAACCACATCAATGACAGTGAGGTAACCCAGTCACAAAAGAACACACATGGTATGCACTCACTGGTAAGTGGATATTAGCCCCCAAAGCTCGGAATACCCAAGATACAATTCACAGACCACATGAAGCTCAAGAAGAAGGAAGACCAAAGTGTGGATGCTACAGTGCTTCTTAGAAGGGGGAACAAAATACTCACAGGAGGAAATATGGAGACAAAATGTGGAGCAGAGATTGAAGGAAAGGCCATCCAGAGACTGCTCCACTTGGGAATCCATCCCATATACCGTCGCCAAACCCGGACGCTGTTGCAGATTCCTGGAAGTGCTTGCTGATGGGAGCCTGATATGGCTGTCTCCTGAGAGGCTCTGCCAGAGCCTGACAAATACAGAGGCAGATGCTCGCAGCCAACCATTGACCTGAGCATTGGGGTCCACGATGAAAAAAGTTGGAGAAGGGACTGAAGGAGCCAAGGGGGTTTGCAGCCCCTTGTGGGGAGCAACAGTGTCAACCAGCCATACCCCCCAGAGCTTCTGGGGACTGGACCACCAACCAAAGAGTATACATGGAGGGACCCATGGCTCTGGCCCCATATGTGGCAGAGGCTGGCCTTGTTGGACACCAATGGGAGGTATGGCTCTTGATCCTGTGGGGGTTTGATGTCCCAGTGTAGGGGAATGCCAGGGCAAGAAGGTGGGAGTAGGTGAGTGAGCACCCTCATGGAGGCAGAGTAGGGAGGATGAGATAGGGGATTTCCGAAGGGGAGACCTGGAGAGGGGATAACATTTGAAATATAAATAAAGAAAATATCCAATAAAAGATAAAAAAGAACAACAAAAAAAGACAGTATGACATGAAGGGTGCGGTAGTGGCACACATACCTTGGCAGTGAACAATTCTCTATTTGAACTTACTATCTAACCAAAAAGAAGGATACGCTGCTGGGTACTGGAAACTTTGCTAATTATCTGGTGCCAGTGAAATCATGGCTATTGGAGGAGAATCTACAGCTACTAACTTGCTAAACCAGCACAGTCCCTAACAACAATCTGAAAACATTTGTCCTGTGCCCACAGATGTGTAGATTTCATCCCTCATCAAGAGAACTTCTCTTTGCAATAGACAGAGGCCACTATAGAAAACTACAACCCATCAAAATGCATACCATGGAGCTCAGTCTCAGTGAATAATTTACAAAGCCTTCCTACACTTAAGGCTCAAAGAATACAACAAGTGAAAGAAAAATTGTAGGAGCCTGAGGATAAAGAAGTTTGATGTGGGATTATGTCTCCTAATGACATCATAGCTATATCGATAAAGTATCACCAATGGACCACCAAAATGTGAGGTGAACAAGGTTAACACCAATGAACATGCCAAGTGGGATGGAGAAAGGCTCAGGAGGTCTCAACCTCAAAAATAATTTTAAAAATGGTGTAGCCTGCTGGTTTTGGCTATGCACTTGAACATAGAAGAGAGAGGAGATGCTTTGGATTCAAAATTGAGAAAGAGATGTTGAAGAAGTGGAAAAGAACCAAGGGAGAAGTAAGTCTGGATCTGTAGCATCCCTCTTTCATACCTGCATGACCCGGACATGATGGATCTGTGGCAGCCCTGTTTCATACCAGAGCGATCTGGATGTGAGATGGAATACCCAGTACACTACTGGGCTAAGCAGACTGGCCTTCATATCCCAGAACAGACCATTCTTTTGAAGTAGCCACCCTAGAAACGAATGTGAACACTTGCCAGGTCACTGAGTAAAACATTTGAAGGGTCTGACAGCACAACCTGCCTGGTAAAATCTTCCCTCAGTTACTGAGTGCTGCATGACAGACAGCATCTACCAAGTGGAGGAATATCAAGAAGGTTCTCTTAATATGGTTTATAAATTGATATTTTTAAAGAACACAAAATTCTTTTAAGTCTCAGATAAATTTTGTCATTAAAAAACCTTCTATAAATGAAGAACTATTTCATCCATGAATAAAGTATCTCCCAATTTAGACTTTTAGTTTTTAGATTACCAGTATGTTCTTGTTAGCCTTGCTAAGGGCAGATTCGTCATTTCAGATAATTGCCCAAGAGATGTTGAGTGCTAAACAACTTACTACATTTATAGACCCTGATTAAACTTTTAAATATATTGGGTTAGCATGATATGTTCTTCAAGAAAGCAGGCTTCTGTTACCTTCCAGTCACTTAACTCTTGTTATTATTCAAGAGAATGTTTGGTTACGCCTTAACCAGAATTTATCAAGTCATGTGGCATTGATGGCATAAATGATGATCTTACATTACTTTCAGGAGTTCCTTCACACTTATGCCGGAGAGACCTCAGGCACAATCCGTGTTGCAGCTCAATGAGCTTGCACGTTTATTATGATGCTGGCAAAGCGTGCTATACATAGAATCAGTTCCTGCTTTTCCCATTCTGTCTCCTGTGCCTGGGCATGTTTCATCTTACTCATTTGGTTGTTCTCTGTGATCATCTCTGAGCAAATTTATTTATCCCTTGAGCTGTTTTTCTTTAGTGCTAGAGAATCAAGTCCTCATTACTAACACTTCTAATCATAAAACCATTCGAGAGCTAGATTGTTTCTGTGGCATTTGGTCATTTTTATTTCATCATCATTAAGCTTTGAGTTTCTTTCATGAGTCTTTCCTGATTATGGACCATATTTTCTTATCCTTTTCTAGCATGAATTTTTTTAAAATTTTGTTTGTAGTAACATTTTCTTGTGCAGAGTAACATTAGGAGTCACTTTATCGATATGTTTTGTTTTGTTATGTTTTATGCAAGTAATATTTGCATTCACCCCAGGTCCCTGGGCTAGCTAATGTCAGGTATGGGTTTGACCTCACGAAGTAGGCCTTAAGTCATAGCAGACATTAATCAGTTATTCTCACAACCTTTGTGCCACCCCTGCCCTACGATATCCTGTAGGCAGAATAGATCAAATGGCCTATGGCTGGCTTGGTGTTTTACATTTCTCTTTTGGTAGCATGGGGCCTCCACAGGTCTTGCACTAGGTACTCTGAAGACATTATAGATATATGTCTTCCAGCTTAGTATTCTTATGGGTTTCCTGACTGTGTGAATAAGTGAGTCTCTGATTCTTGTGCTTTCTCTTAGGTTCCTTTCCTTCTGTTTTATTGTTTAGTCAATTTCAGTGTGATAGATTTTTGTCTTACTTATTTTTTATTATTTATCTTATTATATCTTAAGATATATTATTTGACTTATTTATCATATTGTATGTTATACTATTATCTCTGAGAAGCCTGTTCCTTTCTAATGAGAGGCATAAAGGGAGTGGATCTGTATGGGAAAGAATGGGAGGAGCAACTGGGAAGAGTAAAGACAGGAAATCAAGATGTATTTATTATGAAAATATAATGTATTAAGAAAAGAATCTATTTTCTTTTTTTATTGGTTATTTTATTTATTTACATTTCATATGTTATCCCCTTTCTGGTCTCCACTCCACAAATCTCCTATCTCATCGTCCCTTCCTCTGTTTTTCTGAGGGGGCTCCCCCAACCTGCCCACCTACTCATGCTTCATCTATTTTCTTTTCTTTTTTTTTTTTTTTAAATTTTTATTTTCAGCAAATCAAAAAAATTTAAAAAGCATTGAAACAGAATAAAATGAAAAGAAACAAACAAGCAAAATACCAAGGGTCTGATATACTTATACAAGAATTCTATAGAGCCTTCAAACAAGCAATACTTTTTGAGTTATGTTTAAAAAAATTCAGAACCACAATAAGCTCCTTCACAAAGCAAATAATATTGAAATAGTGACATCAAGTGTAAACCCAACAAAAATATATAAATTATAGTCCAGTATCCCTCATGAATATACATACAAAAATTCTCAATGAAGTAGTTGCAAACTGAATACAAGAGATATAAAAAAATAATATTCCATGAGTAACTGAACATCTGTTTTTTTTTTTTTTTTTTTTTTTTAGAAGACCGATACTCCATATACAGGCTGCATGTTTTGGGATAGCCCCCACTCCAGATGTTTGAGACCTACATGAAAACCAAGCTGCACATTTACAACATATGTGCAGGGAGGCCTAGGTTCAGCCCATGGAGGTAGATCTGTGTAGACTAGGTATGCTCCACGGTTGGTGATTCAGTCTCTGAGAGCTCCAAGGGTTCAGTTTCGTTTACTCTGTGATCTTCCTGTGCAGTTCCTATCTCCTTAGGGCCCACAATCCTTCCACCTATTCTTCTATAAGAGTCCTCAAGCTCCATCCACTGTTTGGCTCTGGATGTCTGTATCTGTCTGAGTCAGCTGCTGGTTAGAGCCTCTCAGAGCTTCATCTATTTTCAATAAAATTAAAGAAAATAAAATAAAACAAATAGGACCAAAGGTGTGTGACCTTCCATGGTGACATCTAGCCATGCTTATTACAGCTGGATATCCGACAGTAGGTGTATACATACCCTGGTCTCTACCATCTCCCCTGACTCACTCCCTTCTTCTGTCCCTTCTTTTTGTCTTTCCTTCTTTTTCTTCTTCCTTTCTTCCCTTTCTTCCTATACCGTATTTTTGTTTTTATTTTGCATATGACACAGAAGAACTTCCCAACAGGTTAAACAGGCTATATTCCTAGAAAAGTTTTGATTATATAAGATGGTAGAAAGTTTATCAAGCTGACTTTGAACTAGTTCTGTAGCCCAGGAAGGCCTTGAACGTGCCATCCTCCTGCTTCAGCCTCGTGATAGGTTGGAATTATACCAGGGACCACCAAACCCAGCTCACAGTCTTTCTTGTATACTACAGATATATTTCAAATTTTCTATAAATCTGACCACTGTGAATCTGGGATATTTAAAAGAATCCCAGGGGGAAGACAGATAATAGATAAGGGTAGAATAAGATTTAAAAATAATATCATAAAAGCAAATGAAAATTAATGAATATATTTAATAAGCTTTAAAATATTAAATCAAAAAGCTAACTAGGTGAAAAAATCATTCTGGATACATGAATTTTAAATTTAATCTTGTTTTAAATAGACATGCCCCCTGAAACACAACAAAAGACAGAGTAATTACATCTAAATTTTCAGTGATTCATGGACAGAAAAATCTAAAATTTATGTGGAATTTAAAAAAATATAATCTTGAAAAGTTTTTCAGTTCAATTTCAATTCCAAAAATTATTACAAAAAATTTATTACAAAGGAGTAAGACCAGTGCTGTAGTGACATAAGGAAAGATTTCTAGATTAATGGAACATAATTGAGAAATTAGATATAAATAAATATATCTGCGGTCAACTGCTTTTTTATGACAGTACCAGGACTGTTCAATGGGAAGAAATGCTTTCTTTAACAAATGATTTGGAAAATCTCATACACAAGAATTCTACAGGGCTGTTTCTTCATGTTAAATATGATCCTTAAGTCACAATTGAAAAAAAAAAGATTTAAATGTAACCACTGAAACTATATAACCCTAGGGAAAAATTCTTCCTAATCTTGTATTTAGCGTTGGATCTTTGGTACAGCACTAAAACATAAGTGAAAGAAACATATATGCAGTGGACAAGTAATCTATATCAAAGGAGAAAGGGGAAATGGAACTTGTTAGAATTAAGAAGCTTCAGTAGAGTGAAGGAACCACCTTTCAATCTCGGAGGCAACCTGCATCATGGGAGAGGATCACTACCTGCTGTGCATCCAACACGGGGCTATGATCTGGAATATAAACAATTTCAAATTTCAGTGTATTGAAAACAGCTCAATTAAAACAGATATATAAACATGGAAATAAACAGATATATAAAAAGATAAACTACAAGTGAATGAAAGATATGTTTTTTTAAATATTCAACATCAAAAAAAAATATTCAACATGCTAGACCATCTGGGAAATGCAAATTAAAAGAGCCTTGAGTTCTCCTCTTCTCCAGTCAGAATGGCAAAGGTCAGCAAAACAACTAGCAACAAATGCTTGCAAGCACTCGAAGAAAGAGTGGACTTCATTCACTGGTGCTCTGTTGCTAAGAATGCTAATCGATGCAGCCACTCTGGACATGAGTGTGGAGGATTCTCAAAACACAGAAAACAAAAACCTAAAAGTGAAAGTACTGTGTGGTCCAGCTGTACCTTGCTTAGCGTATGCCCGAGGGACTTGACATTCCCCTCCACAGATGCTTGCTCAGTAACGTTCACTGACAACTCATTCAGAATAGCCAGGAAGTGGAAATAACTTAAATGCCCTTCAGCAGAAGAATGAAACCGTGGGACATGTACATTACAGAATACTGTTCATTTGTAAAGAAGAAAGAAAGCATGATATTTTTAGGAAAATGAATGGACCTAGAAAAAAAAAATCACATTGAGTGAGGTAACCAGAGCAGAAGACGAAGTCTACCTGTTCTCTCTAATCTGAAAGACCTAGTTCCAAATCTTCAGATATTAGTTTTACATACATATACATATACATATACATATACATATACATATACATATACATATACATATGAATAACTGCACAGAATATGGAAGTGGAGAGACACCACATGCAGTGGATGGGGGAGGAATAGCAGAAAGGGGATGGTAGGGTTGAGTGACTGGAAAGGGAGATAGGAAAGGGAGGAAGGGTTTTGATTAGAACGGAAATTTCTTTTAGCAGCATACAGAGACCAAAATGGAGCAACCTCAATCTATCAAAATGAGCTGTAGAGCCCAGTTCTACATGATACATCTACAACACAGCTCTGGAACCTAAGGCCCTGGGATAATTGCACAAGAGGAGACAGAAAGAAAGAACCATAGGAACAGGGAGATTGATATGAAAATGTGTCTACTAGAAATGTCAGAGAAGCTATACCCGTGAAGTCTCACTGCATGGCTGCCTAAAGATGATCCAAATAAATGCAGCACCAGGAGACACACTAATGTAGAATGGGGAAAGATCACTAGATCTCAACCCTGGACAAAGAACTGCAGGTATTAAGGAATGCTGAGGGCTTACTTTGCAAAGAGTATATCAACTGGTTATCCAGTTCCAAGTAGTAGTCCAGAAAAATATATACTGACTAGTAACATAGTGTAGAGTAACATAATATAGACTGAGCAGGTTGTGTTTATACACTTAGGAATAAACACACACCACACACACACACACACACACACACACACACACACACCATTATTTGAAAGACAGCTATGGCCTGGGGTGCATGGAGGATTGGAGGAATGAAAGGGAAGTGGAGAATGATATAATTGTATTATCTCAAAAATAATAATTAAAAATCATAAAGGTTGGGGCGTGGCAGTAAACAATTAGATCTCCGAAGATGAAGTATAATGGTTGAGAGCCATTTTAAACATGGTCAATATCCTTAGTCATCACGGAAATTTAAATTAAAATGACTTTATGACTTTATCTCACCCCAATCAGACAGCTAAGCTTAAATAAACAAACATCCCGTTGTCAATAACTGAGGGTGTAGGAGATAGGGGAAACACTTCCTTAGTGCTTCTGGGGGTGCAAATTCTTGCAGTCTCTCTCAAACCAGCGTGGATGTTCCTCAAAGGCTAAAAACACACATGACGTAGCTGTATTACTCTCGAGTTTATGTATCTGAAGGACTGCATATCTAGAACCATCTGTTCATCTGTGTTCACTGCCGTTCTATTTACAATATTCAGGAACTTGAAATAAGCCTAGATGTTCATCATCTTGTGAATGTAGCATGAAGATGTGCTATGCTTCAAAGTGGAATATTATTCACATAGTAAGAAAAATAAAATTCCTAGGCCAGTGGATGGAACTGGAAACAACCATTCTGTGTGAGATAACTCAAACCCAGAAAGACAAGTACTATTATTTTTCTCACATGTGTGGCTGTTAGTATTGACTCGTAAGCTATGTGTGTTTGACTTAGACTAACCACTGAAGTTCAGAAATCACTAAGGGCCCATAGAGAGGGATTTGAGAGGGCGGTTATAATGAACTGGAATGCAGTGTTTAAAGCAATAATGGAACAAGCAAGTTTATATCGGTGAACAGGAGTAGAAGTTAGAGTAGAGAAGGGATTAGGGAAGGTATTAATAATGCTAAAATACTTCTGAAAAAGACACATGGAAGCCTTCTACTCTTATTTTTAATTGAATATTAATTTCATTTCCATCTTGATTGCAGCCCCCCACCCTCCTCTTCCACCCTCACAAACCCCTTTCCCTACTACCTCTCCCTTTATCTCAAAACTTCCTAAAAGTACTTAGCTTTAAAAAGAGAAATTTTATCTTAATAAAAATATTCAATGAAAACAGCTCCTACCAATGAAGGAAATCACCTGGACTCCCTTGAAGTTTTAGTTTCTCCTTCAGACGACAACTTGTATATATGATAGGCAAGATTTTTTTCTTAACGTTGAAGAGTATTGGTATCTGGGGACTCATATCTAGTTATTCTGTGGCAGAATAGTATCAATTGTATCTTCTGTCAGAAAGTTACTTTACTTTTCACACTCTATGTGATTTCACTAAACCCAGGAATTTTCTGTAATGTATTGAAGGAAACAAATTGGATGAGAGAATAAAATTCTAACTTGTGTTCCTTTTTATTAAAATGTGTTTGTTGGAACAAGCCTGCTATATATCATATTCCATAGGATTCTAGTGTTTATCCCCACTCTTGTCAGGCCACCAAACTGTAAATTCAGTCTGTGCATCTTTACACATCAGAACCCCAGCAACTTCATATAATTAGCTCATCATATCGATTCTCAGCTCTTGCTTCATTGTGGTAAAAATTGATCAAACTCAAAAGGACCACCTCTCCTGTGCAGCTTGCTTTGAAAGAGCAATCATACTCTTAAACACCAGAGTACAGTCATTGATTTTAGAACCAATGGAACATCAGGGCAACCCCAGGTCTCTGATTGGCAGGGCAAAAATGGGTTAGAACATCTCAAGTAAACATTAAATTACATAAAATCGCATCTCCTTTGGCTGGCTGCATGTTTGGGTTTGGCTTAAAATAGACATGAAATGTTCAACATTCAAACTTAGAAGTCTGAAATTCAGCCACGCACCTGACCTTTAGCCCACTGCTCAAGCTCCAGTTGAGAATCAAATGTAGACTTACTCTGAAGGGTTTTCTCAGACAGTTCATTTTAAATTTTTATCACTTTCTAGGAGATGGGATCTTAGGCTGTAGGCTGGAATCAGAATGTACTCCCTTCAAAAAGTGACAAAAGTCTAGCAGTGTTTGACAATCAGTATCTAAACAAATGCTGATTTTATAAGCTGCCAAAGAAGGTAAAATGCCCTTGTTGAAACGCAAAATCACAGGCTGAACCTCACATTAGTAACAAATTAGAAACTGGGGTATTTTCAAGTTCATATACTATTTAGATGAAATTACACTAAATAATAGATAATTCCATCCCTTTCAGTGTTTTATTTTCCCAAGCAACTGTAGACCTTTGTTTTGACTATTTTAACTGTTTGCTGTCAAGGCCATGTAAATAGTAAAGAATGTTTTGAGTTCTCTGCTATCATTCTGAGAGCCAATTCCAAGTTATCATATATTTCATTTTATTTCTTCATGCATCTCTAATCTTGAGTAGCTAAACTTTCAACTCATGGGATATAAATTTGTGCCTTGCTTTCCATGTACCTTCAGTCATTGACAGATGGTTGCTGCCAAGAATCAGCTTGGGTGGGGAGCTAAAGTTGCACGAAAAAAATTAAGAATCTGTATGCATAGCTGATATCCCTTAGGCTTCCTCCTGTACTTCACATGATAAACAGAGACCTTAGCCTTGCCTTCTGGGATGGCCCTTACCAATGATGGCTTTGTCTCTTGTTTGTGTCCCAGTTCCCCGGTCTGTAAATCAGACATAATTTGTTGTTTGTCATCTCCTTTACTTCACTGGGGGATTTTAAGGACTGCAAAACCACATAGTGCTTGACAATATAAAATGTTATGGTAATGGTTAAATGAAGAATGACCTTGTCAGGCCAATAAGCAATCTACTCCTATGGAGAAAGCAAGGCATCTGGGATATGAATTAACTCTCTCTGACCACTGGGGCACCATTTTTAGCTAGTGTGCTAAGAGGCATGAAAGAAAGAACATAGCATTTCCCTTCCCACTGTGCCTGTCAGAATTTTTAAAATAACCAAAAATATACATGGATATCTTAAAAACTCATAGAAAATTCAATCTATTAAATCTGCAAAGCCATCTTTCTATCCCACATAATTACTAAAGGAACTAATCTCTAAGTCTCATCACTTTAAAATGTAAACTAAATTCTGTGTGCTTTCTCTAAAGTTCTTGCTGAATTTGGCTTCAAAGCTTAGAAATCAGGAACAATATTGCATTTGTCCTTCACAGCTCATTATGTTCTGGGAGTTTTAAGGCAGGAGTCCTGGCTTAGGGAGTCCCAACAGAGGAGGCTCAGCCACCTGCCCCAGTTACGTCAATTAAGGAGATGAGCATTGGTGAAAGACAACTAAAGAAGATTTAATCAATGTAGCCACTGGAAGGAGGGACAGATAAAAGGCTACAGTCACCTCTACTCTATCATCAGGGTACTGATTTGAGCTTCAGATTTAAATAGAGGAAGGATTGTTGCTGGGCCAAGGTGTATGCACACTTAAGTAGTCTGGTTGAGTGTGGCCCCGAGAATCAGCATGTTGTTTCTGATACTGCAGGGCCTCTCAAAAAGTGTTCATTGCCTGTTGAGTGTGTGGGGTGTAATCTGATTCCTCTGAAATGACTGCTCCTGCTCCAGGCTTCAACCTCACCATCATACACAAAATATCTAATTTTGGGGGGTGATGCACCCACAGGGTTCTGTGGATTTTAAGGGTTATCTTTCTCCTTGTTGTAGGATGTTTATTAGCCTGTTCTATCTCCCTGGAATCCAAGGATAGGGCAGAAAAGGTCGAGTCAGGGAGAAAACACTGAATGAAGAAGTAAAAACAGCCAGAGAAAGTGCACTGAGTTGATACAGTGACTCCTTCAATGACAATATTATGAACTATCCTTGCATGCAAACTATTTTTGTGTACAATGCTTTACATTATTTATGTTTTAAAACCCATATTCTAAGCTGATCATTAACTTGAACTACCTTGCTAGAGCTGTTCTCAAGAACAGAAGCATTTTGCCTTGCAGTTTTGCAGACAAGGAAACTGAGTTCACTTTGCCCTGAGGGTTACAAAATGTAACCATGGCCATTGCTACTCTCCTGGCTTCCTTCTAGTAGTTAACAGACAGCCTGTGGCACCTCCAGACTCCTGCTGTACCCTCTGACTTCCATCTACAGCTCAAAGTGTGTTCCTGTATCCACATCTGCATCTTTAGTTCATATTCATAAAGCTACCCCTTCTGATGGATTAGGAGACCACCATACTCCAATATAGCATCATGCTAAATCCTCCAATTCTACAATAGCCTTTTGCTAATATTAGTAGACATTCTGATGTCTAGAGGTTAGAACATTAGGGGCTTGTAAAGAAGAATTCACCTCACAAAACCATTTTCTTAGATCTAGGTGTATTCAATCAGTAAGGAATAACTCACTATACCACCACAAATTTATGGGGGTGACTATTTGTTCAAGCTCCTTTAAGCATTTTGAGTGTTGAAACCAATCTTTCTCATTTGCAGATGCTCCTTTCTACACACTATGCACTAAGTTCTGCCACCCTACATTTATGTCACTTGTTTTAACAAGGCTATCTATGTGACCATGGGTTTGAGGTGAACAAAGAATTCCTCTTTTCAGTAAATGGTAGTAATGCAGAGACTCCTGGCTGATCATTGTACTAAGTGAATAAAATATATTAAAGTTATAAAATTTTAGAAAACTTACCATTCCTTACACATTCCTTCCCATGAGTATTTCAGGTGTTAGCATCATTTACTTCACTCCAGAGCTGACTAAAAGTACAGATTCTTATCCCCATTTGGTCAAAAAACTCAAGAGTAGAATAGAGTACAGTGATGTATGTTTTATGAAGCTTTCTAAAGTGGTAAGGATCATTGGGTGATCAACTTTCCAGATGATCCAAGTTTCACATGGTGACATAGTGAACAAGATGGACACCTAAGGAGAGTTTTTGACCACCTGGTCACAATGGTAAGATAGACCAGGGTTTAAAGGCTCAGTGTAAACAGCATGTGGTAGCTCATGCCTTTAATACCATAACTTGTGAGGAAGAGGCTGGTCTAACTAGGTGACTGCATGTAGAAAAATCCAAATAAATCCATATTTGTCACTGTGCACAAAACTCAAGACCACATAAATCAAAGACCTTCACATAAAACAGAATACACTAAATCTAATAGCAGAGAAAATGGGGAGTAGCCTTGAACACATTGGTACAGGAGACAACTTCCTGAACAGAACACCAATACACCAATAGGTCAGGCACAAAAATCAACAATTAATAAATGGGACCACATGAAACTGCAAAGCTTCTGTAAGTCAAAGGACACTGACGATATGACAAAAGGGCAGCCTACAGAATGGAAAATATCTTCAGTAACCCTATATCCAACAGAGGGCTGATATCCATAATATATTAAGAACCCTTCAATCCACAAACCCAAAGAAGCTAAATAACAAGGAGGACTCAAAGAAGGATGTTTGACTCTTACTAAGAATGGGAAATAAAATAATCATCAGAGGTGGATAGAGGGAGGGAACTAGGTGGGACAGGGTATGCGGAGGGGAAAGGCGGGATCAGGTGAGGGAGAGCTGGGAAGGAAGGGCTAGGAGAATGAACAGAAATCAGTGGCAGTTCAGAGTAGGGGTGAGGTGGGATGTAGGCATCTCTAGGACATGCCAGAAACCTAGAATGAGGGAGGCTCCAGGTTGTCTATGAGGTGTGACTCTAGATCAGACTTTTCGCACTGAGGGATATGGAGCTTGCAGTGCCACCTCCTGTAGCCAGGCAGAACTCCCAGTGGAGACAAGAGATAAGGACGCCAACCAACCCATAAAACCTTCAACACAAAACTTCTCCAACCTATAAGAAATTCAGGGACAAAGATGGAGCAGAGATTGAGGGAATGGCCAACCAATGACTGGCCCAACTTGAGATCCATCCCATGAGTAAAAAACCAATCCCTGACACTATGATACCTCTTATTATATTTGGATTCAGGAGCTTAAAATAACTATCCTCTGAAAGGCTCCACCCAGCAGGTGACTGAAACAGATACAAAGACCCAAAGCTAAACATTAGATGGAACCTCAGGAGTCTTGTGGAAGGGTTGGGGGAAAGACTGAGGTACTTGAAGGAGAAAGCAATTCCACAAAGAAGACCAATGGAGTCAACTAACCTAGACCCTTCGGGACTCCCAGAGATTGAACCACCAACCAAAGAGCATATATGGGCTGGACCTAGAGCCCCCAATATGTAGAAGATGGACAGCTTCATCTTCATGTGGGTCCCTGAACAAGTGGAGTGGGGCCTATTCCTGATTCTATTGCCTGCCTCTGGGTTCCTGTTCCCCTAACTGGGCTGCTTGTTTGGCCTCAGTGGGAAGAGGATGTTCCTAACCTTGTAGTGACTTGATGTACCAGGTTAGGTTGGTACCTCTCTCAGAGGAGAAGGGGAGGGGGTACAGAGAGAAGGGTTGTGTGGAGGGGAGACTGGGAGGAGAGAGGTGACTGTGATTGGGATGTAAAGTGAATAGAATACATAAATGAATTAATGGAAAAATGATGCTGCCACACAGGGCCACTAGGGTGCTGTGCTTATAAGTATTGGGAGGTGACACTGAGGAATGGAGATGGAATAGTGTGAGGGTGGCTGAGATGATCCACAGGAGGAAGAAAAGCTGGTTGTGCCACTTGGTAATAGGGGCAGAGAGGAAGGAAAGACTGCAGCAGGCAGTCTGCTTCAAGACTGGGGATAATACTGAGGTTGGAGTTAGAGGATACGGGTGAGAGAAAAGATGACCTACCTGAATCTCTGGCTGGCCTGGCTGGCAGTTTTCCAAGGAATGCCTCCTAGCATTGGTGTCCAAGACCATGCATATAAATTTTTTGAGACAGGGTCTCACATATCTCAGGGTGACCTCAACCTTACTGTGTAGCTGAGTATAACCTTTGATTTCCTATTTTCCTGTCTCTGCCTTCCCTGTGCTTGGGTGGGTGCCAGCAACCCTGAGCTGTGCACTGCTGGGATTGGAAGAGAGGAGTATACTTCATGTGTATCGGTGAGAACTCTTCCAACTGAGCTGTCTTCTCAGACCTTCAGAGGATACATTTGTGCACATTTGGAGAGAAAGAGAGTTCAGTTTGTAAAGTACTTGTCATGAAGCATGAAAACCTGAGGCCTTAGATCAGTCCACAGAACCAAAAAACAAACAAACAAACAAACAAACAAACCAAACAAAACCAAACAAACCAGCTTATGCTTAAAAGTCCCAACACTCAGTATGAAGCAGTGATTATATTACATCAGTGATGGTTCTTCATCATAGTTAGAGAAAACAAAAGAAAACACAAAAGTGTAATGCAAATAAAACTTTACATTTTTGAGCATCTTTTGTGTGACAGTTATTGTGGGGAACATCTTATATGCATACTGGCCTAATTATTCATTTTAACATTTAAACACACTAAAAATGCATTATCTACACACACACACACACACACACACTCACACAAACATACACCACTCAGGTATTTGAAATAAGACTTCTTGTTTGAAAGATGACCTTAACTACTTGTCCTAGGCCTTATATATTTAATATTGGAATAATATTGATCACTCCTATGCCAATATGAAAATGATTCATTATACAGTTTCTCTGGAAATAAAAGCTAACATTAAGTTTCAAAGCAGATAGAGTGCCAGTTATCATAATTCTGTCTTTTGGATATTTCAAACTGCTGATTCCTATTTCAAAGTTTGTTTGGAAAGCAAAACTAAAAATATATATATAAAAGAAAACAGAACCCTAAGTAGTAATTCTATGAGCAAAATAAATGTTATTTTTCAGTACGGACCTTGAAAGGGAACAGTGTTTATCTTTTGGCTATATTTTATTTAAAATGTTATATCTTCTATTTTTGAGATTATGACATAATTATATTGTTTTTTCACTTTCCTCCCTTCTGAACTTCCCATATATTCTACTTGCTCATTGTCAAAATCATGACCTTTTTAAATATTTTTTTATATATATAACACACTATTTCTAAGTATATAAATACAACCTGCCCAATTTGTGTAATGTTACTTATTTGTGTATTAACAGGGCCGGCCATTTGGTATTAGATAACCAATTGTCGTGGTCTTTTCTGGGGAAGATATTTCTCCCACTCTCAGCTTTTCCTTACTCTCTCTAGTTCTTTGTGTAGTGTTGAGTCCTCATGGTTTCCCTTATCCACATTTGCACGACTATTGCTGTGGTCCTTGTTCAGCTCATGGTTAGGCAGTCATGTTGGTAAGAGTTTGTGAGTGTAGCTTTTAACATTTCTAGGAGTCACTATCACACTTCCTTTCCCTCCGACTCTTAATATCTTTCTGCCTCCTCTTCTGCAGTGTTCCATGAGCTCTAGGTGCCTGAGTTGTACAGCAGATACATCATTTGAAACTGGACTGCACAACTCTCCATTCTGACTGGTTGTGCTTTTCTTTAATGGTCTGTATACATTTCAAAAAGAAGTTTCCTTGAGGGGTGAGGATTATACTTCTCTGTGGGTATAAGGACAGATGTTTACAGTGCAGTTACTGATCATGCTGTTTAGTAAGGGTCAGTTTTGGGTTCACTTCCAAGATCCATGATTTCACTAGCCCTGAGCAGCAATAACAAGCATGGTTTCCCACTTGCTTTGTGGGCCTTAATTCTAATTAAAGAACTGGCGGTTACTGTCAAAGTATGGGCTCTACTACTGCACTCTTACAGCCAGACTGTTTTGCTTCATAGGCATCGTGGGTGGGAATATTTTTTTGCTTTCTTCCTTTGGAAGCTTTTGTGGGGCTTTCTTATGAAAGCTACTCCTCGGGGAGAAAGTTTTGAGTTCAGTATCAGTTTCAGGACCTCTGAGCCCTGTGTATGAAGGTGCATGGTGTCTTCAGCAATAAGGACTTACCTTCACTTGTGGCATCAACCAAGGATAATATCCATGGCCTGTAAAGTTTTGGAAGTCATTTGGCCAATCCTGACCCACAACTCAAAACAGAGTTCATCATGCCTGGTGGGATTTTGTTACATCACCTTTGACTCTTGGAAGGTACATTTTTATCCCAGATAGGAAATTTTCAATAAACTATGTGTGTATAATTATACATCTCCTTGAGTGTATGATAGATAATTTTAGGTAGATAGTATTATTACCTCAAAGATACTTTAGGTAAATAGTATTATGTAATGTATTAGGTTTATGTAATTGTACTATTGTTTATGTCTTTTTTTTTTTTTTTTGAGGCATCATTACTGTTGTTTTTACCATAGAGCTTGAAAAAAAAAAAAAAAACTAAACTCAACTCTCTCAAGTTGATTACTCTGTATGTAACCACAATGTGATTAGTGTACATGTAATCACATTGTTAATTTGTGACAAATATATCAGCACTTTGTATGTCAAAAACACCAGGATATCTGTTACCTTCTTTTCTTCCTTTCATATTTAATCTGTGGCCAATGAAATGTGGATCCTAATACATTCGATCAGGTCAAGCAATTTCCAGCTTGTTTTGAGGTTATTGGTGTCATTTGGCGACTTCAAGACAGTGAGATATAAGAGATCCAAGAATGTACCTCATGGACCGTCCCACCCAACTAACCATGTAAACTCTAGGAGTTACCACTAGAGAAGTTATCTATGCAGCCTCCCTTTGATTACTTACTTTTTCCAGTGTTTTGAGTAGCTGCTTGCAGCTGAGCTAGCTAAAGCCTTTTCTAATTGAGTCCTAGGCATCTTATTGTGGTCCCACTATGACAGTGAAGCAGCCTGAAGGGCCTTCTGTGGCACACCATGCATCTCCAGTGATTTATGTAATGCCACTCTCTTGATGATTAACCTGAATAAATCATGTTGGTATTTTCATCATTGGACGAGCTGCCCTTTATGTTCTTATCAGTTTCAGAGCTGGAAGAAATTGCTCAGTCCTCCCATTGATCTCAAGAGGGAGGGAACTTGTACTTCACATCAGGGGTTCTACAGATAAACAATGAACTCTACAAATAAACTTACCAGTTCAAATTTTAATCAATAAAGTTTCTGACGATGCATTATTCTAAAGTTCTGCTTAAATCACTACGAGTGTAACTGTTGTTTCTAAACCTTTTAATCTAATTGGAAAATCTTCCTTTGTACTAGTAATAAACACTCACTAAACTGTCTGCACCTAATTGAGCCACAGTAATTTATGGTGTGCTCCCCACTGTTCCTCGCCTCTTTAATCAGGCAGACTACTTTATGTCTTTAACTAATGAAACCTCAGCATCTACCAGAAGAATCTGATCAAATGTCTCTAGTGAGTAAATCTTCATTAGCACTGGAGGGTTCCAACCTGGTCTCCATCTTGACACAATTATCATCTCAAAACTCTAGTCCTGTCACATGGCCAACACCTCTCTCTCCATGTCCTCCTATGATGCCTCCATCAGCAGATGGAGATCCATGCTATCAAGAGACCATATGCTGGTCATAGGAATGGAAAGCAGAGCTGACTATGGAAAACACAGGAGGGAGTCCAGCTTCTCTCTGAAACTTTTCTGCCCCTTACCTTGCCAGGATAAGAACAACATTATTAGCCTACCCAGTGTTCAAACTCCACTAGAAAAGAGTAAGCTACTCATATAGAGGAAGGAATAATTAATGCATCAAAAATCCTAATAAGAGAAATAGAATATTTTACCAACCAAGTCTGTATAAGAAAGTTTTCCTGGGGAGGATTTCCATTGACTATATTAACATTTTAACTGACAGATCACTGACTTTTGCCAGTTTATTCTTAGTATCTGACAGAAGAAATTTATTTTTCAAGTATATTTATCCCATCTTCTTCATTTTATAGTGTGGCCTTAAAGATATCATTTATATAATCCTCCAAAGACGTGCCAGCCACTCATGACTTGGATACATGAAATTAATAAAAGAGACAAATAACCTGACAAGCAGAGGTCAAAAGTAAAAGTAAAAGCAACCATATGAGCCCCCAAAATTGGTTAAAATATTTGCTAACATACACTGTTATGCTGTTTAATTTTTCCAGATAGTGTTCTAAAACATTTTTTTTTTTTTTTTTTTATTTTTTTTTTTACTTTAGTTTACCGCTCTAAAGAGATTATTTTTTGAAATGACATTTTTTTCAGACACAGGCCCAAGATACAGAAAGTTTGAGTACTCACAAGGGTGATAAGTAGCTAACAGGGACAGCACTCGGGCTTTGTTGTTAATTGTTTCCTTCAATGCTATGCAACTCTGTGTGCAACCAAAACTACAAGTTGATTTGCATCTTAGTATATAAGGAGAATTTTTGGAACTTACATCAGGTTTTCTTAATTGTTTAGTTTTAATAAATATGTCCTAACAACTTATTCCCATAGAATCCTGTAGTATGGTTTGTGGGTGGGAGGTTATATTTTTTTAAAAAATTATATATGTGTCATAGGCTGAGCCCCCCCAAGCATCATGTGTTAAAATATGATGAAAACGTTTAAGAGAAAGAAACTAGTAAGAAGCCATTGGACTACTGGGTTGTGGCTTTGGAATGATAATTCCTTCTTTGGGCCTTTGTTAGGGCTCTTGAAATAGGTGTTTTAAAAGTCTGATTCATGGCCCAAGACAGACTTCCCAGCTTCTTGTCATCCCTACACACAAGGACCTCAATAACTGCCTGTTATATAAATGACCCAAAGAGACTGTCTCAAAGTAAGTAGATACTAACTAGTGTGCTTCCTTAAAATCTTAGAATTTTAAGCTACATAAACCATTATTTATTTCCCCAGAGGAAACCCTTGCTTCAGATATTAAGTTATAAAAAATCCACAAAATTTAAAACTAATATTCCACTTCTCCCCAGTGATCATTAAAAAAACGTCCAAATAAAATTTAAGAACTTTTATCCTGTTTAAAAATTCCTTTGAGCATTTATAAAACACCTAACACCTCCAAAAAGACTTACACAGAGACAAAATACAAGTAATTTGAAAACTGAGTTTTTTTAGACCTATTCAACAGAAAAAGTAATGTTTCCTGGAAGATTCATTTACCTCTTGAAAAAATATGTCTGGAGGTGAATTACCTTTAGGGAAAAAATTTATTCTAGCATGGTGTTTGACATGAGTCTTTTAGGGCCACTAAATGAATTTATACAAACATTTTCTTTTAAAAAAAAATTTCCTAAAAACAAGTGTATACTTTTTATTGTTTGTCTATGTTTTATTCTGTAAAAATTTGAATATACAATGTTTCGATATGGTCCCCAAAGGAAACTGAACACATATATTTACCTGGGGGTCCTCTGCATGAGGAAGGTTACAAAAGCTGCCTCCCTACAATTTAAAAATGGAGTTGATCAAATGCATTTTGCAAAAATTTCTGACCCTTTGGTGAAAATTTGGGGAAATAGTTATTTGTAGTTTTTAAATCATATTTTAAACGGGACATAGATTTTTTTCTAAACCCCAATACGGGGTTTTATTTTTATCAAAAGAAGTCTTTCTTAATCTTAATGTGTCGACAATTTGTTTTGTGTGTGTGTGTGTGTGTGTCTTTTTTGGGTTTTTACTGCTGTGAACATCACCAAGAGCATATATTTGGGGTTGACTTACGGGGGTTCAGAGGTTCGGTTCCATTATATTCAAAAGGGAGCATGATAAATCCAGACAGACATGGTCAGGCAGGCTGGAGTTTTTACATCTTCATCTGAAGATGCTAGCAAAATATTTCTTCCAGGCAAGGCTAGGGTGGGGAAATCTTAAGCCAATGCCCAAAAGTGACACACCTACTCCAACAAGGCCACAACTCCAAAATAGGCCATTTCCGGGCCAACCCCAATACATAGAATATTTTTTTCCAATACATAATTATAAGTAATGTAATGTATTTGTAATATAATGTAAATAATATATAAAACATGTAATATCATTACTTTTTATGTCAATCTTATATCACCTATTGTTTAAAAATTTCATAATAGCTCTGTGTGTGTGTGTGTGTGTGTGTGTTGTGTTTTGTTTTTTTGTTTTGCGGGGGGCGGGGCTTCTTTATTGGGGCTTGAAATTGCCATTTTACAAACTTCCTTTTAGTAATTTCTTACCAAAATTGGGAAGTTTCTTATATTTCTTTTGGTTTCATACATATTTATTTAGTGGTTAAAAGCGTGACAGGTGACTTCCTACCGCATCTCTGACATCTGGGCTGTAAATTAGAGTAACAATAATGCCGATCATAGCTGGTATGGATCTAGTACAGTTGTGGCATTATCTATCAATTCATTAGAATTCTATCATTGTAACTTTAACTTTAGATTTTAGTTGCTTAAAATTTTTTACCTGCTGAACTTTCTTCCCTCTCTTACCCTCCATCCAGACCCTTGGCCTCTAAGTTGCTTTGCTCAAGGCTACTTTGACAGGTAAGTAACTGTACCCTTGCATAATCTTTCCAAACTCCTTCACGGTCTCCACATGCGTAGGCCTAGCCTTTAGACCTGTGGTTTGGAGCTATCTTTGCGGTCCAATTAAGCTCTTTAATGTGTCAGTTTGGTGACCAGTTTTGTGTCAGGCTCCTGCACTGGTTCAAACTAAAAGGCAGGCTGGCTTTCACCTCACCACTTTCCAAAGAAAGAATTGAAAACTCTGGTCACATCACAAAACCAAAAACAATATAAGGGGCCAAGACAGCATGCTTTTTCCATCCTGGAGGACTCTTAAAACAGATTGCTGATGCATCCCCTGGGTTTCTTCATTGAGAGGCAATTTAGGTTAGGGTTAGGGTTAGGGTTTGGGTTAGGGTTTAGGGTTAGGGTTAGGGTTAGGTTAGGGTTAGGTTAGGGTTTGGGTTAAAATGGGAATTCCAAATTATAAAATCCTTCCAAAAAAAAAATAAATTTTAAAAAAATTTTTGGGGCAAAATTTTTTGGGGGTTTCTGTTTTTTAAAAAAAAATTTTTAAAAAAAAAAATAAACCAAACCCAAAAAAGGGGGTTTTTTTAAAACCCCCCCCCCCTTTTTCCCCCCCCGTTTGGAAAAATTGGGGGGCTTTCAAATTTTTTTTCCCTTTCTTTTACTTTTTTTTTTTTTCCCCCTTTTTTTCCTTTTTTTTTTTCCCCCTTTTTTTCCCCTTTTTGTTTGGGTTTTTCCCTTTTCCCCGGCCCTTTTTTTGGTTTTTTTCCTCAAAATTGTGCTGTTTCCCCCCCTTTGGGGGATGAAAAAAGGGGCATTTTTCCCTTTGTCCCCCTGTTGTTTTGCATCTGGCTGGGCAAAAAAAAACCCAAAATTTGAGACATTTTTTTCCCTTTTTCCCGGGGTTTAAAAGGGGTTGTATCTAGGAGTGACCCCCCGAAAAAGATATCCAAAAAAAAAAATTTGGGGGAAGTCCAACAAAATATTCCTTTCCCAAGGGTTTTTTTTTTTTTTGCCTTTTTTTTTTTCCAAGTTTTTTTTCCCTTTTTAAAAAGCAAAGGAGAGGGAAAAAAAGCTGGGGAAAAAATAACCAACAGGGGGGAAAAAAATTAAAAAAACCCCTCTCAAAAATTATTATTCCCGGGAAAAAAAAGGAAGGGTTCCCCAAAAAATTTTGCCCCTGGTAGCTGAAAAAAAAAACCTTTTTTTAAATTTTAGAGGTAATGGTTCAAAAAGGGGCCATTCCCCTAAAGTTTTTCTTTTAAAACCAACCAAAACTCTAAAAAAAAAATTTTTTGCCAAATTAAACCGCTTTTTGGTTTTGGGGAAGGTAGTAAGTTTGATTGTTTAAAACCCGGTTTTTAAAAACCCTTTGGGGAAACCTTTGGGACCTTAAAATTTGAAGCCCCCCTTTTAAAAACATATCTTTCTGTAAATACCTCTGCCTAGTTAATATGCAGGAATTTTTTTTAAAAAAACCCAAAATTTTTCCCACTTTAAAAAAATTAATTGAAAAAACCCAATTGGGCCCTTTTCTTCCCCTTTTCTGTGACACTTATTGCATGTAACTTCCTTTTAGTGGGGTTTTTGTTTTTAGTCAAACTTTTAAAAATTTCCCCTGAAATGGGCTTTTAAAAAGGGTTTTGTTTTTAAAACTTTGGAAAAATTGGGGCCCCCCCTTTTGGAAGGAACCCCTTTTTCTTAAAAGGGCCCCCAGGGGACTGTGATTTGTGGCCCCGATGTATTGGTAAAAAATTGCTTCCTTCTGATGCCATACGGGGATTTTTTTAAAAAATTTTTAACTTTAGAATATTTTTTGTCTGTGTTTTGGGGTGTTGGCCCCAAAACAAAAAACCTTTAAATTTTTTTTGGAAATAGTTTGAAGGCCACTGTTTTTTAGTTGTAAAAAAAAAAGGGGAAAGTTTTTTCCCCCCCCCCCCCCAACCAGGTTATAGTTTGACATCATACCTTGTTGTTTTAACATTAGGACAAAGAAGTTCATTTTGCTGCACTGATCTGACAAAGTACAAAACAACTCTTTCATCAAAGTATATTTCTACAAGTGATGTGTGGGATCCACAGAAGTTCCCTTTACATGTCTGACTTTATAAAATCTATTTATATCCAGCATCTGTTCAATATTTTTCAATAATTATTTTCAAAAGCTGGAGAAGCAGATCCTGATAATTTTCTACTTTATCACTTTTTTTTTAAGAAAAAAATGAAAACCAAAATAAAGTAACTATTCTTCATGAAGGAGTTTTCCAGAGAAAAATCATATGTTGTTCTTTTTAAGGAAAATTATAAATCTCCCCAATATATAAATGTTTGTTTTTAAAGCTGGTATCAAAACAATTTAATGTAAATAACTCAACACAAGGAATATCAATGTGAATACAGTTAACTGGGCTCATGCATGTAGTCACATAAATGATACAAATGGCATTTAAAAGCCCACATGAATAATCATGATGGGACAATAAATTAATACACTTTAAAGATTCCACCAGGGATTAGAGCCATTAAGATTAGAATTAGTGCTGCAAAGTCATCAAGTTCAGTGGGTCCTAGTCTGGATTTTGATTATTAGCTGTGAAGTTCAAATGTGTATTCCATAGTCCCATGGTTGAAACTCTTACTTTTCAACAGGTGTCTAGTGTGTATATATTTTTATATTGTATAATCAGTCTTGATGATCCTATAACACATCCCAGAGCTGACATAATACATTCCATCATGGTCAACTTAATACACATACACAAAATTATTCTTGCACAAGTCTATGCCTTAGAAGTCCAAAACCAAGGAGCTGATGGCCTCACTTCCTTTGAAGCCTTTTGGGCAAGACTCTCCCACTCACCTTCCAAAAGTCCTTCTTGTTTCTGACAGTGGCTGCTGACACTTAGTCTTCCCAACTTCTCTTTGCTGTAGTTGTCATGGAGCCATCTTACCTACGTGTCTAATAATACTAATTAAAACACAGACGAGAAGCAACTTGAATGAGTTTCCTGTGTGTAAGAAACTAACCCCAAATTTAAACAGTAAATATTTGCTTTCTAGTGATATCTGAGTAGAAGCAACATAGTTGAGTGTCTGCAGCTCTGACTCTCTGAGCACGCTGTGTGGGTTCAGTAGTGACATTCCTATCCCGGTGCCCTGTTGTGGATTAATCTTTATCAGGCAGTTGGCATCTAGCTGTGTGATCTTAGGCAGAGAGAAAGGAGTTATTACTAAGACTGATTCACAGAACTATTGGCAACCGAATTTTGGATCTACTCTTTTGTCTTCTAGTCCAGCTCTGTTCTAATGTACAAATACTAGGGACTTTGGATCAGCAGGGCATTTGAAAGCTAGACACCATAATAGGAGGAAGCAGTTCTGATGTCAGTACTAAGAGACTAAACCTCACACTGTGATTCAAGAGTAGTCATAACTTTACAGCTGAGTGAAAATGCAAATGCCTTCTCTCAAACTCATTTCAAATGTACTCTCTCTCTCTCCTCTCTCTCCTCTCTCTCTCTCTCTCTCTCTCTCTTCTTTTATATATATTATATATATATATAATATATATATATATATGTATATATATATATATATGCATGCTAGAACAAAATATTCACGTGAACATACTGTCCTTTGTAATCTAAAGAAATTGTCATTGCTTGGAATCAGTTATAGGATGGAACATATCACACATGAAGAAAGCATCATTTTGCCGTGGACATACTACATTCCTTTAATTATAACAAAATTTCTGCTGTTTGATCATATTATTTTAATAATATTAACACTGATATATGTTAGTTAATTTTTGAAATATTTTTGGTAACACTGAAAATATGTTTTAAGTAGTGAAATGTGTTCTTCAGTAAGAATTTAAGATGTATGTTACATATTTGAATGCTCATACACAAATCATTATGCTGTACTATTTTCCATGTTTTCATTCACAAAATAATGTAGTGTAATGAAAACTTCTAAGATACAGAGAGAAGTGGTCAAATAGTGAAAGGAGAATAGAATCAACACAATCAGATTCAATGGCAGGCAAAATGATTCTCAGGCAGGATTTCAAATAGCTGAATCAGCAACCAAAGAGGACAACAAGAAAGAAATGGAAGAGAGATAGATAGTGAATAGGATCTTCAGGAATAGAAACAATTATATAAATCTTGAAGTAATTGATTAGCTAAGGTGATCTTGATTTAGACAAGGAAGGATTGTGAACTTGAACTGCCACAAGAACTTACCAAATCTGAAATGTATGAAACTTGACATGGGTTCTCAACAAAATATCAGCAAATTAAATTAAATAATGCATGAAAAAAGATAGAACATTACCAGGGTTTATCCCAGGATGTTTAATTCATTGAGTACTGAAATGTTTTGCCAAAATATCTCACAAGATTAAAAAGAAAACTAAAAATAATCCCAGTAGAATCAGAATAAGCATTTGATACAATTCAGCAGCTCTTACATGAGAGTTTTCAGAGAATGCAAAGGAGAATCCTTTCAGTTTTATTTAAGACATCTCTGACAGACCTATAGCCCTTGCTACATTTAATGATGAAATGCTTGTTATTTTTCCTTTTATGTTGAAAATAATGCAAGGAAATCAACTGTGTCCTTAAGGCTATGAAATAATGCTGGCTATATTTTGAAATTTAGGTTCTTACCAGTCACTTATGACATTCTTATCCAGGGAAACTCTCATTCTCTTATTTTGTCCCTTGTCTTCCATATGAGATTGGATATTCTATAGTGATTGCTCCAAACTTTGGTGGCATTCAAGGTCTCAGGACTCTTCATTTCATTAAGTCAGAAGCAATGATGTATTGGGCATGTGGTAGATGATGGAGCATTATTGACAGTTGCCCTTACATAAAACTCAGACAAATAGAGAGGGACAATAATCAACAGGTATTCATAATAGAGGCTGGTGAAACCACAAAAATAAATACTGATTCTAAGTAGAACAAAGATGGGGTTATACATAGCTGGCTATCATCCAGACTGGGCTTTCATCAGACTGGAGCTATCACCTAGCCTGAGGTCATTACTTCCCTAGAGCTATCACCTCACCTAGCCTACACAGAACCAGAAGAGGCAGCCAAGAAATCTTCCAGGAACAGGTAAGCAGCAGTTGGTTTTGACTGTGAGAAGTATACTATTTTAAGCTTCTCAAGTGCCAAGTACCAAATCCAACATAAGTCAGAAGATTCCCAGGAAATCTAGGTGTACCTGGGCTTCTTTACTGGCAATAACCCCAAAACAATCCAATGGTCAGTATATTCACTGATTTCCACTCTGAGCAATGGGTAGATATCCAGCATAAAGTCTGTAGGCATTATTGGGATGTTCTTCTGTCTGGGTATTGTGTGAGACTGCTTGAATGTATCAGTTCTTCCTGACTTGTTCTACTGATATATGGAACTATCTTACTTACATGTCGCTTGGAACATGTACTATCCAGACTTGTACTCTTCCACAGTAGAAGAAAGGAGTGTGTTGTTAGAAATAACTGCAAGGACAGAGCTTGCAGTTATATCTACAGAGACTGATATTTAGTGGTCATTGCAGGGGGAAAGGTGAAACTGGAGGAAGGAGCAGGGGCTTCTCTCTTAGGTTCTGGATGTCACACAGGGAGTTCAGACTTTTCTTTCTCTTGGGGCATTAGAGAGCTAGTGAAGAATGTTAAGCAGGGAAGTGTGACACTGTAGGCTTCACTTTCATCTAAGAAATATTACTCAAGTGACAGTGTCAAAAGTGGACTTAAAGGGCATGACAGGAGTCTTAGAAACCATTTAGGAAATTGTTACCTTAGTGGTCTACAAAATAACGATGGCGTAATTCAAGGTGCAATTCTAGGGCGCAGAAGAATGGACAGACTCGAGAGGAACATGTAGCACTTAGTGGTTAATTGGACATGAGACATGACATAGGATAATTATGCCCTTTTTCCCCTCCCTCGTTCATCAGAGGGCATTTTTGTAACAATGTATGATCCCCTCCAGCGTTTTATACTCCTTCACAAAAAGCATGCATTTTTCAATTACTTTGTTAAAAGCATGAAAATGTTCATCCATTATAATAGGTTTCTTTTATCGTCAGTTCCTAAGATAGTAAAAATAAAATGTATATCTGAGAAAATATCACATCACTTTCCTGCACACATTCTGAACATAATATTCAGGCATAGTTAGTTAATGCAAGAAGCAATTTCCGTCTCTTGTGAGGCAGTGTCATATGCTTTCCTCAATGGAATTGTGACGATAAGAAATACAAGACTAGAGACTTTTCAAATTATAATCTGCTTGGCCCTGAACTAAACACTATTATTTTCCTATATGAATATCTATTGTTAATTTTTAAAAAGTTAAATGCTTGCTCTCTTCTTTAATAATTATATCATACAAAATAACTTTTTATGATTCTAATACATTTTCATACACTTAAGCCATTATATTGTAAATATCAATGACAATTTGCCCTTCAACTTACTCGACATTCAGTAATGACTTGATCCATTAAGCAAACCAAAGGAAGAGTGAGATTAAGTTTCCTTAAGAAATGAATAATGGGTATACAAAATAGCTTAGCTTTGGGGCATTTTAGATTTCGCTGGTATTTGCAGAACTTGATAGAGATGGTGTGTGTGCTGAAGGGGAGAGGCACTTCACCTGGGGCCTGTAGGGAACAGCAGTGCAAAGGCCGAAGCCAGTCATGCCTGGAGTGTTCCAGGGATAATGCAAGGTAAGTACTGCTAGAAATGAGGAGGAAGGGGCAAAACAGATAAAACCTGAGAGGTGATCACTGTAGTGCTTTTAAAACATGCCTCCAAAAGAACTTCAAACTCTTCTCTTTGGGGAAGAACTAGCTACATCTGTGGCTTCTGTATAGGCCTTCTTAGAAGGCTTACATTGAAGTGTCTCTGTTTCAGTGCTCAGGATTTCTGTCCACTCTACTGTCTGCCCCCTGAGTCTTTTCTTCTAGAACAGAGCTTCCAAGAGTAGTGGGAAGAAGAGTACAGATGGAGGAGTTACCTCACAGCTTTCGGCAGCCTGCAACAATCTTCCTGCTAGTCATGGCAGCTCCCCCATGCCCCCAACCCCCACTGCCAAGATTCTAAATGTGTCACAGGACCTATGAAAGAACAACCTGCTGGCAGCATCAAACCCAGAGCCCTGCGGCCTGGTAAGATAGATGATGATTGTCCTCTTCCTCCAGGCTTTTTGGGGTGAGTAGTTGTTACACAGCAATATGAAAATGCCAAAGCAAACGGCAGCAAACTACACTCAGCCAAGACCTTTAGGGAGTGTGAGTCTTCATCCTTCTGAAACTAGAGACAAGTGTGAACTGCAGACAGTTCTTCTTACATTTGTGTTTTTGAAAGAATCATAAAAAGAAACTTTAAAGTGTAGCAAGAAAGGGAACTGGAAGATGGATGTGATTGAATCACAACCTAACAGTGATTCAGACCAAGCTCATTGCCTAAGTCTCTCAGGACATATTGTAAGGAAGACTTTATGTGTAGACTTAAGGATTTCCCAAGGGTGTTGAGGTGAGAAACGTTCCTATCTGTGTACAGATGCTTTTTCCCTGGAGCAAACCTCACATATAAACATCTGCTTAGTTGAGACTATGTGCTCATATTTCCAGCTTCTGTTAGTCTTTTATGGATACATCTAAAGGAAGCTTTGTTGTTCAGCCAGGAGTTTTTCTGTATATTCTATTTGCTTCTGTGGGTGTAATTCACCTGGCCACTGGAGAGTGCTTTTCCATAGCTGTTAAGTGTCCAGAAGTAAGTCCTCCTGATTCCCTCTTTGTTTAAAGTAAGATGGATTGCAATTATAGACAGAGCAGACTGGGTGCTATCTGGAGCCCACTTACATGATTTCCCTCAGTATCTATCACCTACAGGAGAATTTTCTTATTTGGCTTCTGTTTCTATAGTAATACCTGGTAAATGTTGTTTCAGCAGATCATTTTGTTTAGTAGAAAAGAAATATATAATTGAAGCCTCTGGGAAATTGTATATATTTGGTAGTGGATTCTGCATTTGTTATATTCTTGTAAAAATGTAGAATGCTAACTCATTGCTGTGCCTTCTATGAGTTGTTTGACCAAAACTAGAGGAAAAAAAAAACACATTAGGGCAAGGGCTTAGGATATTAAAAAATGATATTGGGATGAACACATAAATAACCCACAATGACAGAGGAAGGAAGGAAAGTTTGATTTGAGGTATAAGTATGTTTAGGCAAAAGGAGCTAATCAAATTATGACCCGTCATCAAAAGATTAATAACTAAGTCCTTTGAGGCCAAGCAATCCTCTGACACTGAAGGACAAGCATGAGACTTGAGATATTGTCCTGTCAAACCATAGCCTAGCTTGGCCCACTCACCGTGATTACCAATTCATTTCCACAATTATTCATAGAACTTTTAAAACTCAATTCCCAACCAAGAAAACTACTAGCCTAATAAGCAAATGCTTAATGTTTCTAGGCGAGATCTCAGGATTCAACCCCTAGTGAACCAAATGAGAGGCTTGCTCACATTTGGCATCTGTAACCATTAATCACAGACAACAGAAATGTAATCTTTACTTTCACTTTGCAGCTAAAAAAGTGCCTAAATTAAAATTTCTGTAATACCACATATAAGAGAGAAAATTTGGTACTGTTAAGAAAGCTGATGGTCTGTGAGCAACAGCATTTCAGAAGGGAAGGTGTGTAAGAAAGAAACCTTGAAAACATGGTGGGGCCTTCCTCAGAAAGCACAAAGATCCTTAGAAATTATAACCTAATTAGGCCCCTAGGCAGAGAATGCCTTTCTAAATGCAGGTACTCATCTATCAAATTCTGAAATACTATTTTCTTCTCTTCATTATCCAAATGTGTATATGGAGAATAAGCCTCGTAATCCTTGTCAATTAAGAAAAATAGGAAACACCATATGGTAAAGAATTATTAGAATTCTAAACCTTTGCAACTCACAACTTGTCTTATCAGTTTCTCTAGGAATAATACTTCATTTTAATATCCTTTTAAAAATTTCTTCCTAGTTGTCTGAGGTTAGCTCACTCTAGACAGGTAATGGGGGTGCAAGTGGGGGGTAATTGATTAAAAAAATATCTAGATTCTTTGGACCTCATGACAATCTGGCTATATTGCATACATGTCTTCATGTTGCATTTTTCCATCCTTCCATCTATCTCCATGCATCCATCCACCCACTGAGAGGTATTTTCCCCAACATAATATTTTCATTGCTTATTTGAGAATTTTATACAGAACTTTGCACCTCGATTACACTCAGTTCCCATTCCTCCACCCTTGTGACCCTCACCCCCAGCAAAAACAAAACAAACAAAACAAACAAACAATGCCAAGCCCAATTTGTCTTGCTCAAATAGTCATTAGAGCATGATCAAACTACGGAGACCAACTCCTTAAAGATAATTGAGTAAATTCCCATTGATCCTGCTCCCTAACCAAAACCCTCAACTGTGAAGAGCCACTTCAGCATCTTTAACAAAGGTTGTCATGGAACCCTTCAATGTCTCTTTTTCTCAGTTTTGAGTCTGAAGTCATCGACTCTGCTGCAAAAGAAGCCTCCTTTCCCGTAACAGAGGCACATATCATGAATTTCCACATAGTTTCAGGCAGCAGCCCAGACCACAGATATCAACATGGCTTCCTTTGCCATCATTTTCTCAATTCCATAAAGCCATTTATAAGAGCATCTTTCTGTAAGACCTGCCATTTTGAAATTGTTCTAGAGATACTGTGCTCTCTGCAGGCTCAACCTCCTTTAGGGTATCTCCTCCTGAAGTATCCGTTGGTCTCCCAGGCTCCTCAGAGTGGCTCTGTTGCCCCTTGGGTGCCAGTAGCCACTCCCATTTTCTTTTCTCCAAGATGCATTTTTAAAAGCTTGACTCTCACAGTTGTGTGGGATGGCAAGCCTGAAATTTATGAAACAGAGTAACTGGCTTAAAATTCTAGAAGAGATCATGTTAAAAACTTGAGCACAGAATTTGAAAGGAGTCAAGTTGCCTCAATTCCTGAGGGATCACAGTCTTTTATTTCTACAGTGACTAAATACATAGACCCCTAAGATGTATACTTTGGATCCTAATAATAAAACAGCATTAAAAGGATCTGTGAGAAGTCATTAGGTGATGGCCACTATGTCTCAGTATTACCCTTACCCAAGAGACTCCAAAAAACTATTTAGTCTTCCCAGGAAGATTACCAAAAGATGTAGTTTGTTGATGAAGTATGCTAATGCCTTGATAATTAGATTTCCCAACCTCCAAAAGTATGAGAAAAAATTTCTGTTGTTTGGAACCATTAAATCTGATGTTTTATTATATAAGTACAAAAAGATTTAAACACCTTGTAGAAGCTATTCTGCTTATTTAGTTGATGAATTTGTAAATTAATCATGTCCAAAAATATCTTAACAGCATCATCATCTTGACTGACATTCAACAAGTTAGATACTATTGCCTAGCCAAACAAAATTACACAGAAAATTATCTATTATCTCTGTTTATCTTCTATTGTACATCTATCTAATCTGCCTAATAATTATTATCTACTGCTTATCTGTTTATCTTTTTATCATCTATCTTCTATAATATATATGTATTTCTATCAATCATCTATTTGTTATCTGTATACCTATCTATATGTCATCTATATATTTATCAGTTGACTATCATTTATCTATTACCAATCAATATACAATACAATATATCTGTAAACCATGTATTTCTGGCTAGTAAATCATCCATCTTTATACTTATCACCTATCTATCATCTATCTGTCTATCACCTATTTATTATTTTTATATGTATTATCGTCTATCAATATATCATAAATCTATTATATATCACTTATCAATCATTTCTTTCTATCATCTATCAATTATCTATCACCTATTAACGACTATCATCTATCTATCTACCTACCACCTATCTATCACCATCTATCCATCACTTATCAATCATCTGTCTATTCTATCTATCTATCTATCTATCTATCTATCTATCTATCTACCTACCTATCATCTATCTCTAATTAATCATCTATGTATCTATAATCTGCTCATTACCACACACTGACTTTCACCATTGAATGGGAAAAAGAATTATATAGTTTTGACTTTGTGACTGTCAGGCCACTGTCTGCATGGATGTTCTATGATAGCACAAGATATATGTTCTATATAGTATTACAATCACATTTTATTCCATTTTTGTCCCTGCAGTTCTTTTAGACAGGAGTAGTTCTAGGTCAGAAATTTTGACCCTCTTCCTCTGCTTGTGGTCCTGTCTTTCTACTGGAGGTGAACTCTTTGGGTTCCATTGCCCCAAGGTTGGGCATTTTGGCTAAGGTCACCCCCATTGAGTCCTTAGAGTCTCCACCTCCCGGGTCCCTGGTACTTTCTAGAGGGTCCTTCTCCACCTTCTCCCCCCACCCAACCCTCAATGTTGCTTATCTCCATTCATTCTTTTGGCCCTCTGGGATTTTCTCCTGACCTCTATACCTAATACTGTTCCCTTTTTCCCCTCCCTATCACCCTTCCCACCCAAGTCCCTCCCTCCTTTTGCTTCCCCTGATTATTTCCTTCTAAGTGTGCACATGCTCACTTGGGCCTTTCTGGTTGTTACACTTCTTAAGGTCTGTGAGTTACATCCTAAGTATTCTGTATTTTTTGGTGAATATCCACTAATTAGTGAGTACATGACATGTATGTCATCTTAGGTCTGAGTTACCTCACTTCAGATACTATTTTCTAGTTTCATCTATTTGCCTGCAAAATTCATGATGTCCTCAGTTTTAATAGCTGAATAGTAGAATTCTTACGGAGAAATTTCTAGGAGTAAAATCACTTCTCACTTTTCATTGAGACCTCTGGCTCCTCATCTTGTAAAACTCCTGTGAAAATAGATAATCAGCTCTCCTGACATCTTCACAACATTACGTGCCTAGACTCCTATTCATCCTTTTTCCTAGCATCATCTACTTTCAAGACTGTTGCAAGCCTTACCAACTCTGCAGAGCTCTTGAGGATTCTTCCAACATAGATTAATCTGGCTTTTTCTTCCTCAGCACAGTTTATTTATGAGACTCGATCCTTTAGGTAAGCTCTTCATTTCAGTACAACCTCTTCTGCTTCTCGGCCTTTATGGCCTTGACTCTGTCCTTTGGCTCTTCGGTTGGCCTTGTCTTCAGCTCATACTTGGGAAGCCACTCAACCCATGTTTTGCATTCAGGCAGTCCTCTACCCAGCCAAGCTCAACCTTTCTCTTTCTGCCTTGCTGCCCTGTCAGTCTTGACCTCAGGTTTTAGCCTAATGATGTGACTGAAAGTCACCTTCAACTCTCTTAACTCAGATCTGAACAACAAGTTTTAGTTTTTTCTCCTGTGTGGCAAGTGGCATTGTTAGCTGCCACATTGTAGAAAGACATTCCTAGGCTATGCCCCACTCCACCTCCCCTTTTGTGTCAGCTGTGATGATACTATGTCATGCTTGTCTAGCCTTTTGCCCCTTCCATTTACTCTCTCCTGCTTCTGGAATATATGATCCCTTCTGGGATTTGAAAAGCCTATTTTGAAAACTGTCAGAAGTCAGTATTCTTCCTAGAAGTGTTATTCTTCATACTGTCCATACCATTGTGTTCCCTCTTCTCTAAGAATAAATGGCTTTAGATGCAGGAGATTAATGAGATACTCATGTGTTTTCTATCACAGCTGCATTTAGAATTTTTTGTTGTGGATTTTATATATGAATACTGACTTCACATTTTCCATCCCTCTCCTCCCACGATCGTGTTTTTCCTATTCCCTCTCAAATTCATGCCCCTCTTTTAAATGAACATTATTTCATATTTATAATATATATAACACACATTTATTTAGAGGGTTTAGGGTTGAATACTTGGTATTGAACACCCAACGAGGGTGCTAATCCCTGGGGAAGACTGATTCCTTCTCCGCAATCTTTAATTACTTTCAGATCTTCAAATAAGGGGCAACTTTTCATGTAAATATGAGATTTTCCATTTTTAGGTTACTATGTCAACTTAGGTCATTGTTTGGGCCTTTTTAAGGTAAACATATTGTGATTTCATGAGTGCAGTTTCCCTCTCATATACAGAAGACACAGTTTTACAATAGTTGTCCTTGTATTCTGGCTCTTAACAATATTTCAGCCCTCTCTCTCAGGATGCTCCCTGAGTCATAGATGTAGGGGTAGTGTTACAGATATATCAGTTGCATTATTCCATGACCAATCACTTCTCCACAGTTTGATCAGTTGTGGCTCTCTGTAATGGTCTTTATCTGTTGCAAAATGAAACTTATTTTATGCAGGTGCAAGCTGTACTTATCTGTGAGCATAAGGATAGTGTTTGGAATCTAGCTAAGGATTATATTGCATCTCAGAACATGTGAATGCTAGGCTTTCCTCTGAGCGGCATCACCGTTGTAGCCACAGGTAGTTCAACAGGTTTACAGTACCAGGAGTGAATGCCCTCATTTTCAGGAGATATTCATGGTAACAAGACAGCTGGCCAGCTGTTGGTTATCCCCAGGATATAATAAATTCAACTATTGACTCTTTGAAAACATTTTTCCATGGTGATCACTGCTGAGGTTTGCATATGAGAGGTAGGCTTCCAGATCAGATCTATCTAGAGTCCTCTAAGTTCTATGACTGAAGTGTACAGTATTTTCAGCAATAGGAGCTTCCTTTGAAATTCTAGGAGACACCCTCATAGAAGGAGGGGGGAAGGGGAATGGAATAGGGGGTTCTGGAGGGGAAACCGGAAAAGGAGATAACATTTGAAATGTAAATACATGAAATATACAATAAAAAATTTTAAAAAATAAACTAGGAGACAGCCAGGGGCAATGGTGGTGGTCTATATGGTTTTGAGAGCTCTGGAACTCCCTGACCAATAATTGGAAAGGAATTTTTTCATGTTTATACTTGGATTTTTGTTAGGTCATCTATGGGTTTTGGGAAAACTTTATCACCCCAAGTGAAATAACTTCATTTAAACCACGTATGTGTATATACACTTGTATATAAATACATATTATATGTAAAATAAATGAATACAATATAATGCCTTTCCATACCTTTCAGACACACTTATGTTAGTTATTTCCTCTCATTTCCCCGTTTCCTCTCCCTAACGCCCCTCCTCTGTCCTCCTCCTGACCACCCTCTCTCTCTACACAACCCTACATAATCCCATTTTACTTTCCTCATTTTCATTTAGTCTAGGTTATACACTCACATCTAAAGAATATGAGCCAGAAACACAAATAACACAACATGTGGCATTTGTCCTTCTGGTTATAAGTTTCCAGACTCAGTATAATATTTTTTAGCTTCTTCCATTTTCCTGAATAGGAAATTTTATTATAGCTGAATAGGATCCCAGTGTCACCAGAATCTAACTTCTTCACTATCATTTCCTATTCATCTGTTGAGGGACATTTACATTATTTTTATTTCCTAACTATTTTAACATATTTCTCTGGAGATACATGGTTTTCAACTATATCTCTGTAATGGTTGAAATTCAATTGCTTTGAAATGGTGTGTGTATGTGTGGGGGGAGAAATAAGGCAATTCTGACCCATAAGTAGCTTCCTACTTCCTTTACCATCCAGTCTTTGAGTAGGCACCAGGATGTGGCAAAACATGAATTATGGGCACAATCTTCCAACAGGCTATCCCAACCTTTGAGATTTACTACATATTTAAGGTTCTGACTAGTTGCCTTATGCATTCTGAATACATAGTCTCTACTTTATGAAAACCATAAAACTTATTGCAAATCCATATAGTTTTATCATAGAAATGGGATACAAATTAGAACCAGCCAAGAGAAGAAACATAGGGGCAAGTTTAGAAAAGGTCCAGGTGCAATAATTTTATTGTACCCAGAGAGATCTTCACATTTCATATCAATGTGAGGTCCTTTCATTTCTGATTAGGTTATATCTATATAAGCCCCAATGCCCCCCCACACACACATTGTGAGAATGTTCTGAGGCAAAAAAAACTAGACTTAGCCAACATTCAAATACCATAGGCTGCCCAAGTGGCTCCTGTGCTCACAATAGTTACATTAGTCTAGACCTGAGCAAAACTGATCTGACACAAGGCATTGGTACTAAATATTATACATAACTTACTAAATGCTGTATTGAAGAAGGAACACAGAAGGCTTGTGAGATTACACATTCATATGACTATAAGTTGAAATGTCATAATCTAAAGTTGTAGAAATTAGAGACTTGGGATTGACAGAGAAGTTTACTCAAGCTTCAGTATCCAGAGACATTTTTTGAGGCTTTGTTTGCAGGCCATGACTGACTGAAATATTGGCCATAGAGTTGAGTTTAATCCCTAGTCATCTCTTAGCTTCCAGAAGTAAGACCTACTTGGTCAAAATCTTGACCTCTAATCACATGGGGTGATTTTATGAGATGGCCTCTCCTGCTTTAAGTAATTTTATTGGCATAGTTATTTATTGGCATTTTATAGTATATATTGGCCTTGTTAGTATAAAATATCCAATATAGTTGAGGAAGTCAATAATGGCTCACAAATGAATCATCTAGTATTCATTACATTTCATGAATTTTCAGTTTATCCTTTGGCTGGGTGAGCATCCTGCTGTATTCCATGTTCTCACAATTTCTTCGTCCTTATTACTAGCAGCATGTGGTAGAACCTCCTGGAGATAGGACCTGAACATAGGTACTTAAACATTAGGGTCATCCCCTGGAAGAGATTCTGTTACCTTTGTCTTTTTAACATTTCTTTGTTGCTGTTTCACAGTGTTTTTAGGTTACTCCATATGCATTCCCTCCTTGGTTTTCCTTCCTCACCACAGGCCCAAAACAACACAACCTTCAATCTGACAGTTTTACAATTGTCAGCAAAATTAACCTATTTTACTTGTAGTTAATTGTCTCATATATTTCATCATAGTAATAAGGAGCTAATACAATCATATATAAGGGGGAAGTCAGACAAATTCTTAACCATGCAATAACAAATATTTAAATTTAAGACATTTTTTATTGAGAGAACTAAATGTGGATTCTAGATTTACAATAATTTTCAAATATGGCACCAAATTTTAAGCAACTGAGGATATATACATACATCTCAGGAGATAGGTATATCAGGCTCCTGTCAGCATGAACTTCCTGATATCCACAACAGCTTCTGCCTTTGGTGACTGCACATGGGATGGATCCCCAGGTGGGACAGTCTCCAGACCATCCCTCCTGCAGTCTCTGCTCCATACATTGTCTTGTATTTGATCCTGTGAGTATTTTGTTACTCTTTCTAAGAAGAACCAAAGTTCCCACACTTTGGTCTTTTTCTTCTTGGGCTTCATGTGGTCTGTAAGTTATATCTTGAGTATTGTGAGCTTTTGGGCTAATATCCACTTATTAGTGAGTGCATACCATGTGTGTTCTTTTGTGATTGGGTTACCTCACTCAGGATGATATTTTCTAGTTTCATCCATTTGCCTAAGAATTTTATGAATTCATTGTTTTTAATAGCTGATTAGTACTCCATTGTGTAAGTGCATCACATTTTCTGTATCCATTCCTCTGTTGAAGGACATGTGGGTACATTCCAGCTTCTGACTATTATAAATAAGGCTGCTATGAAGATAGTGGAGCATGTGTCCCTGTTATATGTTGGAGCATCTTTTGGGTTTATGCCCAGGAGTGGTATAGCTGGATCCTCAGTTAATACTATGTCAAATTTTCTGAGGAAACCCCAGACTGTTCTCCATAGTGGTTGTACCAGCTTACAGTCCCACCAACAATGGAGGAGTGTTCCTCTTTGTTCATATCGTCTCCAACATCTGCTGTCAGCTGTGTTTTTGATCTTAGCCATTGTAACTGGTGTGAGGTAGAATCTCAGGGTTGTTTTGATTTGCATTTCCCTGATGACTAAAGATGTTGAACATTTCTTTAGGTGTTTCTCAGCCATTCAATATTCCTCAGTTGAAAATTTTTTGTTGAGCTCTATACCCCATTTTTAAGAGGGTTATTTGATTGTCTAGAACAACCCTATTAAAAATGGGTACAGAGAACAAACAAAAGAACACACATGGTATTTTGGATATTAGCCCTCTATCGATGTAGGATTGGTAAACATCTTTTCTCAATCTGTTGGTTGCCATTTTGTCCTATTGACAGTATCCTTTGCCTTACAGAAGCTTGCAGATTTATGAGGTCCAATTTGTCAATTCTTGATCTTAGAGTATAAGCCACTGGTGTTCGTTCAGGAACTTTTCTCCTGTGCCCATGTGTTCGAGTCTCTTCAACACTTTCCCTTCTATTAGTTTCAGTGTATCTGGTTTTATGTGGAGGTCCTTGTCCTCTTGTACTTGAGTTTTATACAAGGAGATAGGAAAGGATTGATGTGCATTCTTCTACATGCTGATCTCCAGTTCAACAAGCACCATTTGCTGAAAAGGCTGTCTTTTGTTCACTGGATGGTGTCTGCTTCTTTTTCAAAGATTAAGTGACCATAGGTGTGTTGGTTCATTTCTGGGTCTTCAATTCTATTCCATTGATCTCCCTGCCTGTCTCTGTAGCAATACCATGCAGTTTTTATCACTATTGCTCTATAATACAGCTTGAGGTCAGGGATGGTGATTCCCCAGAAGTTCTTTTATTGTTGAGAATAGTTTTCACTATCCTGTTTTTTTTTTTTTATCTTTGCAAATGAATTTGAGAATTGCTCTTTCTAAGAATTGAGTTGGAATTTTGATGGGGATTACATTGAATCTGCAGATTGCTTTTGGCAAGTTGGCCATTTTTACTATATTAATCCTGCCAATCCATGAGCATGGGAGATCTTTCCATCTTCTGAGATCATCTTTGATTTCTTGTTTTAGAGACTTGAAGTTCTTGTCATACAGATATTTCACTTGCTTGGTTAGAGTCACTCCAAGATATTTTATATTATTTATGACTATTGTGAAGGGCTTCATTTCCCTAATTTTTTACTCAGCCTGTATACACTTTGAGTATACAAAGGTTACTGATTTATTTGAGTTAATTTTATATCCATCCACTTTGCTGAAGTTGTTTATCAGATTTAGGAGTTCTCTAGTGCGTGTTTTGGGGTCACTTAAATATACTATCATATCATCCTCCATTAGTAATATTTTGACTTCTTCCTTTCTATTTTGTGTCCCTTAGACTTCTTTTTGTTGTCTAATTGCTGTGGCTAGGATTTGGAGTACTATATTGAATAGGTAGGGAGAGAGTGGGCAGCCTTGTCTGGTCCCTGATTTTAGTGGGACTGCTTCAAGTTTCTCTTCATTTAGTTTGATGTTGGCTACTGGTTTGCTATATATTGCTTTTACTATGTTTAGGTATGGGCCTTGAATTCCTGTTCTTTCCAAGACTTTTATGTGAAGGGATGTTAAATTTTGTCAAAGGCTTTCTCAGCTTCTAGTGGTGTTTTTTTTTCCCCTTTGAGTTTGTTTATATAATGGATTACATTGATGGATTTCCATATGTTAAACCATCCCTCCATTTCTAGGATAAAGACTACTTGATCATGATGGATGGTTGTTTTGATGTGTTCTTGGATTTGATTTGCGAGAATTTTATTGAGCATTTTTGCATTGATATTCATAAGGGAGATTGGTCTGGTGTTCTCTTTCTTTGCTGGGTCTTGTGTGCTTTAGGTATGAGCATAATTGTGGCTTCATAGAACAAATTGGATAGGGTTCTTTCTGTTTCTATTTTGTGGAAGGGTTTATAGAGAATTGGTATTAGGTCTTCTTGGAAGGTCTGGTAGAATTCTGCAGTAAAACCATTTGGTCCTGGGCTTTTTTGGTGGGGACACTTTTAATAACTGCTGCTATTTCCTTAGGGTTTATAGGACTATTTAGATGGTTTATCTGCTCCTGATTTAACTTTGGTACCTGGTATCTGTCTAGAAAAATGTCCATTTCATCCAGATTTTCCAGTTTTGTTGATTATAGGCTTTTGTAGTAGGATCTGATGATTTTTTGAATTTCCTCAGTTTCTGTTGTTATGTCTCCCTTTTCAGTTCTGATTTTATTAATTTGGATACTATCTCTGTGCCCTCTGGTTATTCTGGCTAAGGGTTTATCTATCTTGGTTTTTTTCAAAGAACCAGCTCCTGGTTTTGTGGATTCTTTGTATAGTTCTTTTTGTTTCTACTTGGTTGATTTCAACCCTGAGTTTGATTATTTCCTGACACCTACTCCTCTTGGGTGTATTTGCTACTTTTTGTTCTAGAGCTTTCAGGTCAAGCTGCTAGTTTATGCTCTCTCCAGTTTCTTTTTATAGGCACTTAGAGCTATGAGTTTTCCTCTTAGCACTGCTTGCATTGTGTCCCACAAGTTTTGGTATGATGTGCCTTCATTAAATTCTAAAAAGTCTTTAATTTCTTTCTTTATTTCTTTCTTGACCAAGTCATCATTGAGTAGAGCATTGTTCAGTTTCCACCTGTATGTGGGCTTTCCACTGATTTTATCATTATTGAAGACCAGCCTTAGTCCATGGTAATCTGATAGGATGCATGGGATTATTTCAATTTACTTGTATCTGTAGAGGCCTGTTTTGTGACCAATTATATGGTCAATTTTGGAGAAGGTACCATGAGGTGCTGAGAAAAATGTATATTCTTTTGTTATTGGATGAAACGTTCTATAAATATCTGCTAAATCCATTTGGTTCATAACTTCTCTTAGTTTCACTGTGTCTCTGTTTAGTTTCTGTTTCCATGATCTGTCCATTGATGAGAGTGGGGTGTTGAAATCTCCCACTATTATTGTGTGAGGTGCAATATGTGATTTGAGCTTTAGTAAAGTTTCTCTTATGAATGTGGGTGCCTTTGCATTTGGAGCATAGATTTATGATTACATCTTGGTTAATTTTTTCTTTTAGAGTATGAAGTGACCTTCCTTATCTTTCTTGATAACTTTTGGTTGAAAGTCAATTTTATTTATATTAGAATGGCTACTCTAATTTGTTTCTTGGGACCATTTGCTTGGAAAATTGTTTTCCAGACTTTTATTCTGAGGTAGTATCTGTCTTTGTCACTTAGGTGCATTTCCTGTATCCAGAAAAATGTCGGGTCCTATTTATGTATCTAGTCTGATAGTCTATTTTTTTTAAATTGAGGAATTGAGTTTATTGATGTTTAGAGATATTAAGGAAAAGTGATTGTTGCTTCCTGTTATTTTTGCTATTAGAGTTAATGTTATGTTTATGTGGCTATCTTCTTTTTGGTTTGTTGGAAGATTACTTTTTGCTTTTTCTAGGGTTAAATTTGTTTCCTTGTATTGGACTTTTCCCTCTATTATCCTCTGTAGGGCTGGATTTGTGGAAAGATACTGTGTAAAGTTGGTTTTGTCATAGAATATCTTGGTTTCTCGATCTATGGTAATTGAGAGTTTTGCTGGGTACAGTAGTCTGAGCTGGCATTCGTGTTCCCTTAGAGTCTGTATGATATCTCTTTAGATCTTCTGGCTTTTATAGACTCTGGTGAGAAATCTGGTGTAATTCTGATAGGTCTGATTTTATAAGTTACTTGACCTTTTTCCCTTACTGCTTTTAATATTCTTCTTTTGTTTTGTGCATTTGGTGTTTTTATTATTATGTAATGTGAGATCTAGTCTATTTGGCATTCTGTAGGCTTCTTGTATGTTCATAGGCATCTCTTTCTTTAGGTGAGGGAAGTTTTCCTCTATAATTTTGTTGAAGATATTTACTGGCCCTTTAAGTTGGGAATCTTCACTCTCTTTTATACCTATTATCTTTAAGTTTGGTCTTCTCATTTTCTGGATTTCCTGGATGTTTTGGGTTAAGAGCTTTTTACATTTTGCATTTTATTTGACAGTTGTGTCAATGTTTTCTATGTTATCTTCTGCACCTGAGATTATCTCTTCTATCTCTTGGATTCTGTTGGTGATTGATGCTTGCATATATGACTCCTGATCTCTTTCCTGGTTTTCTATCTCCATGTAGTCTCCCTTTGTAATTCCCTTATTGTTTCTACTTCTATTTTTATGTCTTGGATGGTTTTGTTCAACTCCTTCACCTGTTTGGTTGTGTTTTCTTGTAACTCTTTAAGGGATTTTTGTGTTTTCTCTTTAAGGGCTTCTACCTGTTTACCTGTGTTCTCCTGTATTTCTTTAATGGAGTTATTTATGTCCTTCTTAAAGTTCTCTATCATCAGCACAAGAAGTGATTTCAAATCTGAATCTTGCTTTCTGGTGTCATGGGGTATTCAGGACTTTCTGTGGTGGAAAAACTAGGTTCTGTTGATGCCTAGTAACCTTGGTTTCTGTGGCTTGTGTTCTTGTGCTTGCCTTTCAACATCTGGTTATCTTTAGCGCTACCTTCACTCACTGTCTCTGATTGGAGTCTGTCTGTCCAGTTATCTTGGTTGTGTCAGAACCACTCCAAGTTCAGCTGTCTCTGTGATTCTGGGATCCTGAGATCCTAGGTGTAAGAGCTCTTGGGAGTTAGGCTACTTCTTGGATCCTGAAATCATGGTGTGCCCAGGGTCCCTGAGATCCTGAGATCCTATTATCCTATATTCCTATATGTGTTAGAGCTCCTGGGAGTTCAGCCTCCTCTGGGTTTTGGGGGATTGGGTGCAGAACCTGCACCCTAAGACTGCTCGAGGCACCAGCACAGACCAGAAAGATCCAGAGCCACTGGCTATGAGGGAGTTCCTGGGTCCCTCCGGATCCCAATTACTCCCTGTTTGTGGGTGAGGGATGTTGTGTCCTCCTCATGTACGATCCTGGGCATGTTAGAGCTCCTGGGAGTTCAGCCTTCTCTGGATTTGGGGGGATTGGGTGCAGAGCTGGCACCCTAGGCCTGTTGGGGCACTGGTGCAGACTGGAAGGAAGGATCTATCAAAAGATGACATTTAAAGAGAAATATAGAATGTTATTGTCTCATAAAGAAAAATGAAATCCTGTTGCTTTAGTTTCTTTCCTGTTGCTGTGATAAAACATCAGGGTCATAGCAAGTAACAGATTGAAGATTTCTTTTGTTTTACAGTGCCTGAGGTGTAGACTCCATCATGGTGGAGACACTGTGGTCACAAGTACTGAGGGCAAACTTGAAATGACCAGAAAGATCAGAGCCTTTTAAAACTATAGCTGCCTAGTTTTACTTACATGGTTGCGAGATGCATGAAAAGAAACAGAAAGATTTATATTTTCTTTTCTTCATAAAAAATTGTTTAAATTTGAATACATTACTTACTATTGCATAATTAGGAACTAGTCTGACTTTCTCTGGAAATAACCAATGAGCCACTTCTCTAGCAACGATCAATTGTTTGTTCTAAGTAGAAAAAAAAATTGATAGAAAGGTTACATTCCTTACTTTAGGCCAATTTGATCAATTCTTAATCAAGATTATCAAATATAAACAACAACATTCTTTTGGGACAATGTTTCCCAGAGTTTGAAGATTTTTCCAGTTCCCTATAACTGTTTATAATTTATGTGCTATTTGTATCTTAATTTAAGAATCATATGATAGATGGAACAATGACTTCTTAAGGTACCTTCTCCCTTATCCCCAAACCTATGGCTAGAGTATAATTAGCTGACAAAAGGATTTTGCTTATGTGAAGAAGTCCCCATCTTTGAAATGAAGATTGTCTTGATGATGTATGGTCCAGTCACATCACCCCTGACAAGCTGCGGAATTTCTCTGACTTGAGTCAGAGAGACTCAGTGGATGAGAAAAGTTGGAGAGAGATGAAGAAGGTAAATTTGAAATATGAGAATGCTTCAAGGCACGGTTTCTGGCTTTGGAGTTGGAGAAAGAGGCAATGAGCCAAAGAATGCTGTCAGCAACTAGAAGCTGAAAATTACATCTAACAGCTACAGGGAAAGAGGATACTAGAGCCAACCCCATGGCACTGGGCTCTAATAATAGATGGGATTTTAAGTGAGCCAAGGGATGAATTTTCCCCTAGTATCCCAGTAAAAGCAATCCCAGGATACATTCATTGGTCTTAACCTTGTAAACGGAGGGCAAAACAACTCCTAGGGCTTACCCATACACATACTTAGTGTTTACCCATACAAGTATAAGCTAATGTAATTATGTTGTAAGATGCTAGGCTTGTGCTCTGCTAGGACCATGAGAGAAACTGGACATGAGGCATCAAGCAACATGTACTGCTTGTCATTATATCTGGCTAATTTTGTCCTGAACGTTCTTCACAACTTTACAACAGCCAAACGTTTGTAATAGTAATTCACTAACGCTTTCACTCTTCCTTCCAGATGATTCCTTCTGACATTTAATAGTTTATGTATCTAAGCAACATGGCTTCCAAGTCTCTAAAATTCAGTCCTTTTTCCCTGGGTATGCCTTGACTTTTTATAAAGGGCACCCAAGAAAATCAAGGCACACAAGAAAAACAAAAGAATATTGTTATTTTTCCCCTACGAGTAAGCAAAATCTCTGTTCAAACATTTCATTCTTGGTGCTGAATAATAATGACTCAGGAGATGATTTTCATTTTCTGAATAAAAATACTTGAACTTCGAAGGAAGAAAAGTCCTGTCCACTTGGCAGGACTGTCTCTGAGTTCTATTCCCTTCTGGATTTGTTTCAAAACCCGTAGCTATGACAGCTGAGGAAAACCCAGCAGTGCAGAGTAGTTCTCCCAAGGAAACAGAAGTGTGGTCTTCATGCCTCCCCTTCTGGAATATTCTGACTAGCATATTTTCCCATCCAGGGTTTTATATTACTTCCTCCCAAATTGCCCCAACACTAGTAGTTAAAATAACACACCATTATGACCTCACTGTCTACACAGATCAGGAGTCCTACAGCTTGGATGGCTCCCCGGATGCATTTGCAGTGGATGAGAGCCAGGGAGGTTTGGGTACCATTTTCATTGGAAGGCTCACATGGGAGAACACTCACTCTCAGGCCACTGCAGAACATAGTTCCATGTGTCTGTATGCAATGAAGGCTTTGACATAATCTGGCTATTACTCTGAACTGGAAGCTGTAGATTGTCAGCAGCAACTTGCCATGAGGGTGAGTATTCTCAACACAGCACTTTTTACATCTTTTATTGTCCAATGAGAAGAGTCAGTCAGCTTACACAAGGGTAGCAGTCACAGGAGCGACTTTTCACACGTAGTATAGACAAGTCATTTTCTACTCACTTTTGTAGAGAGGATTTTGGCAGGGGATGAACATTAGCAGTTAAGATATTTACAGTGAAACTCTAGCCAGCCACTCTTGGGGGTCCACAGAAAGATCACATGACTTGATATAGCTTCTCAATTCTTTGAAAAATGAATAGATAATGAAGACTCTCTCAAAGAACATGTATGCTCATTTAAAGGCAAATGTAGCAAATGCTGGCTTGGAGCACAGGGCCAGACTGCTTACAGATCTAGACCTGCTAGTCCTGATGTGGGTTGTTTTGTTTTGTTTTTTTTTTTTTTTGCAAACAGCTGCAACCTAGGGAGACTGTATGAGATGCTAAACTATGACCAAAACACTATTGATTAGGCAAAAAATGTATATGTCAGCAGTTATTTGATTAAAAACACATTCAGGATGTATACAAACATGTGCCTTAAAATTGGTTTTGTACTTCAATGAAGTATACAAAGTAAATGGGTCCATGAGACATGTGAAAAACATAGTAGTTAGAAAAATCATACCATTCACTGACCATTGACTTACATATTTAAGGGTGTAACACAATTTCATATTTCAAGCATCACTGAAAGGGTAAATGTAAAATACACAAAAGTAAATGTGTTTAAATGTTCAGTTATATCGTATATCTGTCAAATAAATTATTAAAAAAACCAAACAAATCAAGTTTAGATAAGGAAATATTTTAACGTAAACTTTAATTTTGTTATTATTTTAAATTTTCTTCCTTAAAATAGAAAGTAATGAAATTTAAATTTTAAACCTTATATTAATTAACCATTAAATAATACCTTAAAATAATCAAGAAACTTTTTTTTTCTGGGGATCGAACCTAGGGTCTTGATGTTGCTAGCCAAATACTCTACTACTGAGCAATATTCCCACATTTGGGGGACCTTTACTTTTTTTCTTTTTTTTTTTTATTGGATATTTATTGATTTGCATTTCAAATGTTATTACCTTTCCCGGTTTTCCAGTGGTGGTGCACACTGGTAGGAGTTGCTGAAGGAGGAAGAGGCAGGAGGACCACAAGTTCAAAGACACTCTCTTGATGCAGCACACATCATATGTGTTTGGCACTGATACCGTACAGACACCAGGGATAGCATACGTGCTTTTGTCTGCTATTCTATTTTTAACTCTTGAATGTAAACAAAAACTATATAAAATGAATCTTTACTTTTCCAATTTTATTGTCCCCTTACAAAATATATGTATTCTCCCATTTAATTTTCACAGAAAAGACGAGAAATTAGGTCATTATCATTGTCCTTTTTATATGCATAAGTCAAAATATACAGGTGACACATAACTAGTGGGAAATCTTGTGTCAGATTCATTTTGTGCATGGCTGTTGTCCACGAGGTCAGAGGAAGATATCTGATCCCCTGGAACTGCAGTTACTGGTGGTTATGAGCTGAACCTGATTTCTTAGCAAGATTGTCTTAAGTGCTGACCAATCACTCCACCTCTTACACTATTGTTTATTTGTGTGTGTGTGTGTGTGTGTGTGTGTGTGTGTATGCACACACACGTGCACACACACACATGTGTTTGTATGGTGTTTGTGTGGAAGAGCACAACTTTCAAGAGTCAATACTCTATTTGCATATGACTGTCCAGGATCAGAGTTAGCTTGTAACGTCTTCCTGTCAGGAGTGTCTTCTAGTGAGTATTTTCACTGAAGTCATTATTGTAATCAAGAAATATTTCCTTTTAAATTTTGTATTTGTATACTCTATTCATGATAGATGTACAGAAAATTAGAAATGTATGGAAGTAGGCAGTTTGAAAGATTATGATAGATAAATGTGTACATAAAAGATTTATGTTTTATCTTTATTGTAAATGAGCAATATTAAAATTCCCATACTGATGAAATTTACTGAAATAAATTTTACTAATCATAAAAAATTGTATGTAAGCCTTAGGAATCATCTCTAATTACTGATTCCACTCCTGTCTATGTTTTACCTACTTTTTTTCTTTATGCTTCTTTCTCTTTTGTGATTATTTAAAAAAAAAAAACATGTAAATTTTAGGAAAGGAGTTTAGTCTGATAGATCACAGACCTGTAATTGAGTTCTGTATTTCACAATTCACTAGTTACGATGATGATTGGATTTCTATCCTCAGTTTTCTCCTTTGCACAAGTGTATCTTAGACTTACTTCCCTACCATATACCAGTTAGAAGGTTTAAAATAAATTGTCTAGGTGTGCATTCAGTGTGCCACCAATCTCCGACTCTCGTATCTCTCAAGGTTCTATAGGTCCAGACATGCCATGCTGTGAGCAGACAGCTAAGCTTGAGATTAATTTTTGTATGAAGAATATGTGCAGCTTTAAATTCTACTCCTTCCCACATTACATTAGCCTTAGTAAACCTCTGTTCCATATTTACCTCTCAGTAAATTTATGCCTTGCAAGGATGTGCTTAGGCTTTAAGAATTTTCTGGCATATGGTTATTTTGTAAATGCAAGTGCCTTATAATATTAAAAATATTTTACACATCTGAATTGCTGTTAGAGATAAATAAAAATGGGTAGCATAGCCTTCCTCTGAGTAATAAGTTAATGATGTTTTATTTCTCTAATAAAGGAATATTCATAGATGAAATTTAGGAAAGCCATAAATATATGATAAGATGACAAATATGAATATTTGATAATAGCTAGTCAAAGCATACTCTAAGTGTTAATGTATTTTAAGCAAGGTAATACCAAGTACTACCTACCTCTTCTTATGAAACAGAATTAGATGCCATGTTATCAAATATAGTGAGCCCATTTACTAATCATAGAAAAGAAATTGAAGGGCACAATTTAGTAACAATTTAAATAATCCAATCTTATCAACAGTTTTCAATATTATTTCTAAGGCCAGCGTGTATATTAACCACCCTAACTTTTTATACTTAAAACGAAGCATTGTTCAATATATAAAGCCTCTCACTTTTGTTGTGGGGGAGTCTATCACATTATTCCAGACTCCTATTAGCTGCCTGTTGAAAGTCTAGGGTTATGTTGCATTCCAAATGTGCACATTTATCCAGAGTCATTGTTCACTCAAGAAAATTTCAGCTTAGTGAAGATGTAAATATTGCCACTTGACTTACGTCCACAGGACTTCTTTGCATTTCAAACCCACACAAGAATCGATATAGGGCTGTCTGCAGTATACAGGAGGAGGTCAGGTGTCTTTAAATTTCTCCTTAAAAGTTAGATGACTTGTGTCTCCAGTGCTATTTTATAAAAATGGCTTTCCAAGGAAGCAGAATAATTTGATATATGATACAATAAATAGAAGAGAGAGCATAAATATGAAATGGAGAGAATTTACAAGGTGGCTATGTTCTTTCAATTTTTATGCTTCTCCATTATATCATTATGGGTCCATTCAGTGGCTCATTCTTTTAAAGTTGGTTAAACTGTTCCATTTCGAGATTTATGTACTGGATTTCTTACAAATATGGAGCATAATTGTGTGTGAATTATATTCTGAATGGAGCACTTCTGAATCATTGTGCTATGGGCCTCAGATGGAAATAGAAGGTCATTTGTGTTTGCTTGAGCTCACTGTGTAGCAGATGACTTTCATAAAATGTAGTGAAAAGGACTAGCTGGTGATCTTATGAAATATAAAACCAAGTAGAACTTTTCAATCTCATTGTCTAATTATTTACTCCCTTTTTATAACCTCAACCCTGATGGTACAATATCTTCTCCAAAATTATTTTCAGCCCAGTAAAAATTCCTTTCAATGTAAGAGACTCCAAGGACTGGTTTTATTTAGTTTTTCTCCTAGAAATATCATCATTATGTAAATTTGGGATACAGAAATGTGCACCTTTATAGTCAGTTATTGCTAAAAAGCCGCATTCCTAATTCACGCATCAGCTGGAAGAAGGCTGTGATCAGAGCTGTTTGGGTGTGGCAGGCTTGTCAGAAACTACCAATGTAAAAGGGCTTGGTATCTGAAGCGATTTTGGCAGTTGGACTGGCAAATAAGAAAAGGGAAAATAAAGTAGGTTCATAGAGAAGGTTCATTCCTACTTACCAAGCCATTTGATAGGAAAAATTAATGCCTAGGAACCATAAATATACTTGAACAATTACCCATTCTCTCACCCTCCCTTCCACTGTTCCTCCCTTTCTCTCTCCCTCCCTTCCTCCCTCTCTATCTCCTTCCTTCCTAACCACTCTCCATTTTTTTTACTTCCCTCTCTCCCTGCTATTTCCCTCCCTTCTTGTATTTTCTGTTTTTATTCTGCTAAGATTTTCATCTAGTCCATTATTATTATTTCATGGGTTGTATGTGTATTAATTTACTAAATATTTATTGTGTGTCAGCTTCCACTTCACCACTGTTTGGCACTTGCAATGCAGCAAATCAAAGAGATGCTGTCCTCATGATGCCTGTGGTGGTAGGTGGGGATGGATGGTAAATCAATTACATAAAAGTTGCAAGAGGGAGAGAGAGAGAGAGAGAGAGAGAGAGAGAGAGAGAGAGAGAGAGAGAGAGAGAGAGAATGAGGAGAGAAGACACAGTGAGACAGAGACAAGACACAAAGAGACAGAGAGACGGAGAGACAGAGAAAGAAAGACAGAGAGGGAGGGAGGGGGAGGGAGGGAAGGAGGGAAGAAGGGAGGGAGGGAGGGAAGGAGGAAGGGAAGGAGGGAGAGAGATTTTAGACAGAAGAACCAAGGAAGTTACCACTGAGAAGAGGTCAATTTGAGAGGAATTCAGGCAACAGTGGGTGACGGTTATGAACAAGAATTCCAGGCAAAGTATAAAGGCCTAGGAGGTCAGAAGTTAGAGTGTGCTATTTAAGGAATAACAGTGCACCAGCTCAGAGGTAACAGGATATGAAGGCACAGAAGTGACAGAAGAGTCTTGAAGACTGTAGCTCTTGTTCTGCATGGAATGGGACATCAGAAAGGAACAGTTTAGAACCATTTGACTTAGATTTTGAACAAGATTACTCTTGTATATCTTGAAAAGAGAACAGTTAGAGCCTAGTGACAGAAACTGTGGTTCATGTGAGAGATGAGTGATAATGGAGAAAACAGAGAAAGCTGCTCAGACACTGGACACATTTTGATGGAAGAGCCAAAAGGATTGACTAAGAGATTAGCTACATGAATAAAAGAAACAAAGAAGAGAAAATGACAATGACTCCTTAGATTTGGGCCTAAGCCTCTGAAGAAATGGAATTAAGGACACTGGGGTAAAGAGCTCTGGGAAGAAGTCACAGGTGTTTAGTTTTGAAAGAAAGGAGTTTGATATGGGTGTTCAACACCCAAGGGAAGAGAATGAATAGCAGATGACTGTGGATAAAGCTGTAGCTCAATGGTCAAACCCTTGCTTACCATGTGCAGAGACTTGGGTATTATCTGCAGCATTCAACAATGCTTGATTTTAGTAATAATAATAATGACCATAATAAAACAAGGAAGTCATCAGGTAAATGGTAAAAAAATAGGATTTTGCAATACAGGGAGATATTTAAAGGGTTCTTTTTTCTTAGAATTCAATAAACATTATTGAATAAACAAACTATCTTGAATAGAAAATAATCTCCCATATGTGGATTATATGAATAAACTAGTCAAATCACAGATAAAGTATTTACTATAGATTTTCCAATAAGTCAAACACACACACACAAAAAAAAAAAAAAAACAGGAAGAGTCACCCTTCCTGGAGCCCTCCTAGAATCATGGGTGGCTGTCTGTAGCAATCTGGATGTCTATAGTATTCTGGCTGTCTGTAACATTCTGGCTGTCTGTAGCATCATGGATGTCTGAAGCATCATGGATGTCTATAGCATCCTGGATGTCTAGAGTATTCTGTCTGTCTTCTGTAGCATCCTGGCTGTCTGTAGCATCCTGGCTTTCTATAGCATCATGACTGTCTTCTGTTGTTTCCCCCTCTCTTATTTATCATTACTTAAAAGCAACTTTCCATGGCAGATTTTTATTTGTCTGAAAATTTTTTCAGCCTCAAAATCATTTGCAAACTCAATTCACATTTGCATTTTCTATCACCCATACATTTTTCATATTTGTTTTTAATGCACAATTTTCTAACAAATGAGTTGTTACAGAAAAAATGGATAGTAATGTATACAGAGAAAGAGATTTTGTATAACATTCTACACCAGTCCTTTAAGAATTACATGATGTATATGCTAATTATTTCAGAGACCTGCTGAATCATATATGGCAGTGGAAAAGTTTTTTAATTCGTAATAGCCATGGTGATTGATTATTCCACCATCAAGATTTGACAACCAGTAGATATTCAATAACCATTTGCAATTATAGGAGAATTGACACAATAAGGTTGAATTGAAATTCTGAGAATTACTGTTTGTTCATTCATTTTGTTGTTGTTGTTGTTTATTTATTTCCTGTGACATTGAACTACATGTCAACCCAATGAATAGTTATTCAAAAGAAATTTTTGAAAACTCCATACATGAGCATTGCTTTTGCATCCCTCCTGCCCCTTCGTCTTGTGTGTGTGTGTGTGTCCATGGGTGAGTTTGAAAATGACCAAACTATGTGGGAACTCAGCTCTGGAGGAAATGGATCATCTCTCTCTCTCAGTAGTCCTTAATTGTATGTAGCTCTTCTTCTAGGGGTGAAATATTGTGGAACTTCTCCTTCTGCATTTGGAAGGATCCTGGTATTGTCATCATGTAGGTCTTGCTGCAGGAATTGTATTGCTGAGATTTTGTGATGCAGTCGTCCTATCATGTCCTATGTGCTCAAGAACATTACCTAGCAGCTGAACTCTTTGTCCTCTGGTTCCTACAATCCATCCTCCCCCAATTTTGTGATTTTCCATGAACCATAAGTGCACTGCAGATGTATCCATTGGGGTTGAACACTTTATGGTCAATTCTTCTCTACAGTTTGACTAGTTGTGGGTCTCTGTAATTGTCTCCATCTGTTGAAAAAAGAAGCTTTTTTTGAAGAGACTTGAGAACTACACTTCCCTGCGGCTATACAGATTAAGTATTTAGAATAAAGTTTACTATTTTTTATAAGAAAAATGGCAGTAGTAGGTTCTCCTTTAAGGTCCGACCTTTCTAGTTATGGGTATATTTTTAGGTTTACAGTACCAGGCAAAGACATCTTCGATTGGTGACTCCAAAAAAACAAAAGTACCATTATTTTACCTCTGTGGATATCTTGCAGGTCCAGTTATGGCTGTGCTTCATAGGCTTTGCAATAGGTTAGAACTAACGTCTTCTCGTCTCACTTGGCAGCTTGCATAGCATCCTCAGATACCACAAAAGCCAGTTATTAAGGAGGAGACCTCCAGATCAGTTTTAGCTCTGTTCCTGTAAGTCCTGTGTCCTGAGTGTGTGTGTGTGGTATCTGCTGTACTAATGTGTAAACATTATTCATATCTGTTCATTTCTTTTAATACATATATATATTTATGTATATACACACACACACAAAGTTCATGTAGGAAAATCACAGTGTTTCTGATTTTACAAAGTATAGCACAGTTATTCAGTATTAAATAGAAGGCACTTTCTCATGTTGTTGACGTTATACATAGTACCACTTAGAACGAAATCCTGATACATATATGATTTCTTATGTGAGTCCTGCCACACTGTATCTTACCTTTCCCAGAGTCTTCCTTTCTCTTCTGTGCATGACTGTTACAAATGCATTGCCCTATTTTTAGAAGAAAATATTCACATAAAATCTAGACATTAAAGTTTACTGGTGGAAAATAAGAGATAAAATAGAGAAACCAAACAAAACATACCTTTAAATCTGTTCGGATTATTGGATTCTCATTTTTCTCCATTGAGTCACTACTTATACATACTCCTCTTGAAATGACAATAGAGAAAAGTGATAGAACTGGAAGTTCCATCTTTGCTTATCATGGTCTCCCAGACATTATTAACACTTAGTTTAGACATCAATTGACACCTAGTAATTTTTAAATTATACCCCTGCTTGTGTGCCTAGCAGTAGATAGTTCACCAGCATTTTCTAGATCAACAAATGGAGTGATGAACTAACAATGATTTTTTGGGGTTTTGAGTAAAAAAAAAAAAAAAAAAAATGAGGAAGCAAATTACAGAAGAGGAAAATGAACACAAAAATTGTACTCTTTTCAGCCTCTTGTACTCATCCAAAGCTCCCAAAACATGAGAAATGTACAGAAAAGAATTAAACTTTTTATTGAGTCTTTGTGAACTTCATATCACACACCCCAATCACATTCATCTCTCTGGCCCTTCATATCTGCTCTCCGTCCCTGCCACCTCCCCACCAATAGAAACTGAAAAACAAAAACAAAACAAAATAAATAAGCAACAGCCAAAACATCTTGCTGCAGAATCTGTACAGTGCCAGTGTGTCACACAGTATGTCCTTTTGTCTACACATCTTTGCTTGCAAATGTTCCTTGAAATAAGTCTGGTTTCAGACTTCTGGCTTTTGCTATACTGTCAATACTTGATCTTCATTGGGACTCCTCTTGGATGTTCGTTGTTGCCTTTTATTTGATGATCCTGCATTTTGGATATATATAGGACTGACTCCATTCATGGTCTCTAATGTTCATAAATGGGGTAGGTGTTGGGGTAGACCAACTCAAAATCCTAGATCTGGGCCTGGTTGGTAGCTGAGTTGGTCAGCTCATCAACTCTCTTGCATTCACAACACAACAACCATTTCTTCAACACTGCCCCAGATAGCTCACCCAAATGTCACAGATAACAAAGGGCAGGGCTAGCTCTCCCTTTCTTACACCCTAGGATCCAACTCACCCACTTGGAAGACAAGGACTAGGGCCAGCTCTCCTGCCTTTGCTCTTGCCCTTGGGTCAGATCACCTGATCACCCTGCCACCACTCCAGGATCAGCTCTACTGTGCTGCCCAGGCAAGGTGTAGGGCCCACTTTCCCAAGTGCTGCAGCCAATGAGGAGCAGGGCCATATTTGAGCAGCCCTTAAACATCAATATGATCCTAGGCAACAGCCCAGACAAGGATGTCCACATAGTCTTTGGTGGTAACATGAACATCTAAACAAACCCCATGGACTCAGACATGGCTCTCAGCAGCAGCACAGGCTGGGACTTCACTATGGCCTCAGGTGGCGGCACCAGCTACTTATTTCAGGCTGTCCCTCATCACCCTCACATCTCCAGAACTCCCTCTCTTCTTGGTGCTCAAACTGTTCCACTTCCCTTGCTCTCCCGTCTCTCTACCACACAGTTGCACATCCTGGTGGCTCCTTCAGTGGTGGGCTACACAGCAGGCAGGTCTCTGGGTGGCTTTACCCACCAGCACCACCCAGAACAATTTTTCTTATAGAAATAGTGACATAAAAGAAAGGATGTTAGATTGATTTTAAAAGAAATTTCTCCATCTTTGCAATAGTCTAACCTAGTGATGGGATAATAGAACTTAAAAATTTATACAAAAGGTAGTTGGATAATCCATTTGGTAGAGAATTTGGTTAGTATATTGAAGGCCATGTGTATTAGCGAGGAGGTGGGGGAGAGATTATTCAGAAATAAGTAGCTTATATTCATCCACTGCTTCTGGTTCTTACACATTCTGACCCCTCTTCTGTAATGATTCATGAGTCTTGGGAATCGAGCATTTGTATAGATGTCCCATTTAGGTGTTATTATTCCCCGGTCTCCTATTTTATGAACCTTGGACAGCTATGGGTCTTTGTGTTAATTACCATCCTCTGCAAACAGAAGCTTCTCTGGTAAGGAATGGGAGGTGCATTACTCTTTGAATATACCAGTAAGTCATTAGGAGTCATTTAAATACTATGTCCATTAAGCAGAACAACAGTAGTGAGTTTTGCCCCAAAGATCTATGACTTGTCTAGTCATGGATTCTTTTCTCAATAATAGTGCCAGGTATAGGGTTTATCTTGTGCAGTAGGACTTCAAATAAATCAGAAAGTGGTTGGTTATGTCTATGATATTTGTGCCATGGCTACAGCGGTGAACATAGCTTGCAGGATTCATGACAGCATAAGACTGATAGTTACTTTGTCCTCTAATAGCCTGCATGGCAGTTTTCAGCACAATAAAGAAAGCCAGTAGAATTGATGCTTCTAGGTCAGTACCAGGTTTATAACTACGTGTTCTATGCTGCAACAATGTGATGTCTTTAGCTGTATAGTCTTACCATCAAGTTTTGAAGGGTAACTTTTCTAGTTAGGCTTCTATTGTTGTGATAAAACCATGACGGGAAACAATATCAAAAAGAAAGGGTTTATTTCAACGTTAGGTTGTAGATCATCATGAAAGGAAGTCAGGGCATGGACTTGAGGCATGTATCTGGAGTCAGAAACTGAAGCAGGAACCATGGAAGAACACTGTTTTTCAGCATGCTTTCCTTGACTTGCTTAGCCAGCTTTTTATGCAACCTAGAACCAGCCCAGGAGAGGTATTGCCCACAATACCTGTGCTGAGCCTTTCTACATGAATCATTAATCAAGACAATACCCCGTGGACTTGCCTGCAGGCCAGTCTTACAGATGTATTTTATTAATAAGAGTCTTTCTTCCCAATCATGTCTAGTTTTGTGCCAACTTGACAAAAGCCAATCAGCACGATTACCCCATTTGTCAACTTGATACACAAACATGTCACTTCTTAAACCACAAACTTCCCTTTCTGATTATTCTCAATTTTTGATTTAATTTAAGATCAGAAAATAAAACAAAATAGAATGTTAAAAGTTTATAGTCTTTTAAAAATTTATTTTGTTTAAAATATCCAACATCTCTTTGAAAGTCCATAGTCTCTCAACTGTAAAAATCAAAACAAGTTAAATACTTTCTTACTCCAAGATGGAAAATCCAAGGCACAATTGTAATCCAATACAAGACCAAACTTCCACAATGTCAGAAGCCTAGTGCTTGATTCCCAAGACCAGTTCACAATCCTCTAGGCTCCACAAGCAATGGGTGGGTTCACTTCTCCAGCTCTGTTACCTAAATGCTACTTATATACCTTGTCCCCTAGGCTCAGGATGGGTCCACTTTGTAGCTCTTGCTGTGCTTTGGGGTCATCTCATTGTATTATCATCACCAATAGGATGGTGTCTCCACAAGCCACATCTTCACCAGTGGCTTCCTGGCCTCTCTTCAGGGACTCTGACAAATTATGTCAAGCCCAACTTCTGGGACTCTAATCCTGGGGTCACTACTGCAACAGAGGCTGTATCATCACCAATGGCTTCCTGTGGCTTCTCCAGATGACAGTCTGGGTTCTCTCCATGTACCTACCCATCACATTGCCAAACCAGTACCATGCGAGAAACTCTTATAAGTTACCAAGTTCAACTACCAGCATAAAATGTAGCCTTGACTCCTCTTTGGACCACTGCATTTGTGTGCTGATCCTAAGGAAAGACTTTCAAAAATTTCACCTCAATGGTGTTGGTACTAATCATCATCTCAGTTGACCACATAATGTCAGTTAAATTATAACATTAACAAACTGATAGAGTCCTGAAGAACTCTGAAACTTCCTTTAAATGTTCACAAGCTGGGCCTCTGTTGTCTGAATAGCTTTCATCAGTACTGGTTTGTTTTCACAAAAGTAAAATTAAGCTCTGAGCACTCAATGATTTCCTTAGCCCAAAGTTTACCAACACTTACCAACCTTCCGCAAACCCACAGGTCAATTCTGTGATGGCATATCCTCATGAACCTGGTATCAAGTTCTGTCCTAGTTATGTCTCTATTGTTATAAAGACAATGGACAAAAGCAACCTGGGCAAGAAAGGGATTATTTCACCTTACAGCTATAGACGACCATGAAAGAAATCAAAGCAACATCTTAAGGCAGAACAGTGAGGCAGAAACAGAAGAGAGTGATGCTACTTCCTGGCTGGCTTGTTTTCTATGGATCCCTCAGCCCGTTTTCTTATACAATTCAGGACTACCTGCCTATGGAGGAAACTGTCCACAGTGGACTAGACCCGTTCACATCAGTAATTAATCAAGACAATGCCCCAACAGACTAACTTATAGGCCAATCTTATGAAGATATTTTCTGGATTAAGCTAAGTTTATGTCAGGTTGACAAAAAACAACCAGCATAGTAGCCAATAGCACTGGCAATAGTCTATAATGTTTGGGAGGTAGGTAAGACCTTCCAGCAACCCTCCCCTATAAAGTCACCCATTCCTGGCCCTGGGTTTCTGTATCTCTTAACATGTGTTATCTAGTAGGGCCATTGTTTTCATGTTACAGGGTAACTTGTACCAGTCCAGCCGATACAAAATAGAGTAGTCCTCTGAGGAAGGACAGAAAAGACTCAGAGACAAAGGTTAGAAATTGGGAGGCCTGTCAAGTCAGGACTGTGGAAGCCTCAAGTTTAATTTTCTTAGGCTTTATATACTTTACAGTATTGTGGGGAACAAAGTTACAAGCCAGCAGAGACAATGGCTGAGGTACCTTCAATACCTGTACCCATCTGGAGGCCTCTCTATTCCTCTCTGTTCCTTCCTCCAACATTAACAGAACATTCAGCTCTTTGCCTTGAACTTCAAGTGTATTCCCTCTTATGGTTCCACGCATCAGCAGGCCAGGAAATCTGTCAGCAGAGCCTGGCTTGACTTGACTCTACCTGACAGGCAGGCTTTCACAGAAGCAGGCACAATGGGTCCTGAGTTATAATAATAAGTATAATATAATATAATTAATTAATATAATATAATATGTAACTCCATTATAACTATTTTTGTGTGTGTGTATATGTAGATATATTATAAGAATTTTGTACCATATTAGACTTTTATAGAACACAAAAGGGCACATACATTTTGCGAACTCACAAAGACTGTTACAGAATGAATAAGATTTATGAAAGCTCAAGTCAGACCAAATCTCAGAGCATAGAGGATAGGTACCTTAAAGTCCTACCTCAAGTGAGGCAACATTATTAATTGACAGGTGCCAGAAAAGGGAGAATCCTTTTTCTGTAAGAGTATAGTCCATAGACAGTGGGCCATGCTTTGTGAAAGCCCACACATTCAAGGGTATGTGGGTAAGACACATTGGACTTGATGGGTTAAAGAGACAAGGACACAAAGTTGTATACATAGAAAAGAGAGTGGATCTGGGAGATTTGGGCAGTAAATATAATCAAAACACATTGTATGAAATTTAATTTAAATGTATATTTAATTTAAAAAATATGAAATGGGTAGCTCAATAAGATTTAATTTGCCTGCATGCACACAGGATAGAGAGCTTCAAAGTTTTCTATGGAATATTTAATAATTGTATGTTAAGCTGAAAATAAATTAACAGGGAAAGACATAAAAATTTTAAATGTATTGAAGACACATGCGGTATGAAACTCAAAGAAAGATATGTCAAGTTTATAGCACTTGGACAAAAAACAAAGACAAACAATTTTAGGAAGACTTTTTTAAAGGTCTTGTCATTGCTTGTGTAGCTCTGATGATTTCAGTTGTTAAAGCACAGCACACGATGGTGGGAACACACCATAAAGGAAATGCTCACCTCAGAGCAGCATGACAGACTTATCAGTGAGTATATACCATGCATGTCCTTTTGGTTACCTAACTCAGGATTATAGGTTCTAGTTCCATCCATTTTCCTGAAAAATTCATTGTGTCCTTGTTTTTAATTGATGAATCGTATTCCATTCGGTAAATTAACTACATTTTCTGTAGGCATTCTTCAGTTGAGGGACATATGGGTTGTTTCGAGCTTCTGGTTAAATATAGTGGAGCACAAATGGTCCTTGTGGTATGGTGGAGCATCTTTTGGGTATATTCTCAGTAGTGGTATAGCTGGGTCTTCAAGTGGAACTATTTCCAGTTTTATGAGGAACCGCCACATTGATTTCCAGAGTGGTTATACCAGTTTGCAATCCCACCAGCATTGGAGGAGTGTTCCGCTTTCTCCACATCCTTGCCAGCACATACTGTAGCTTGAGGTTTTGATCTTAGCCATTCTGATTGGTATAAGGTGGAATCTCCCAGTCATTTTGATTTGGACTTTTCTGATGATTAAGGATGTTAAACATTTCTTTAAATGCTTCTCAGGCATTTGAGATTCCTCTATTAAGAATTCTTTGTTTGGCTCTGGCACTATTTCTGAGGCCATATGAGTATGCAGACAGGAGCCTGGCATGGCTGTCCTCTGAGAGGCTCTGTCAGCAACTGACTGAGTCAAATGTGGATACTTACAGCTAGCCATTGGATTGAGGTTGAGGACCAATATAGGAAGAGTTAGAGGAAAGACTGAATGAGCTGAAGGAGATTGCAACCCATAGGAAGAACAACAGTGTCAATTAACCTGGATCCCCCTCAAAGTTCCCAGAGACTAAGCTAAAAACCAAGAAAAAAACCAAGAACCTGGAGCTGGTTCCTGGCCCCGGCACATGTGCAGAGGACTGCCTATAATGGCCTCAGTGGAGAGGGTGAGCTTACTCCTGTGGAAACCTGATACCCCAGGGATGCTGGATACTGGTGGGGGTGAAGTGGGGAGTGGGTGGGTGTGGGAGCACCTTCTTAGAGGTGGGGGGGCAGATGAGGTAGGGGTGAATAACTCTGAGAGGGGTGACCCAAAAGAGGAGTAACTTTTGGACTGTAAATAAATAAAATCGCTTAATAAAAAAGTTTAAACAAACAAAACAAAACCAATCTACCAGTAAATGTAGACTCCATGTCTCAGATCACCTGTGGCCCCTTGCTCTTGGTTTCCTCACTCCCATGTGGTTGCTTTTAGCACTAAGCTAGTGGGCTCTCTTCCTGAATAAACATTTACAGATCGCATGGATTTTCTTGCTGGCTTTTTATAACATCTTTTCATGCCCTCCATCCCTGCTCCCAGGTATCCTTAATTTTTATTTTTGGTTTGAAAGGAAACTTTAAAGCTAAGGCAATAATTAACTCTACCTTGTTACATTTTGTGTTGCATTTTGGTCTCATTCAACTCTGGAGAAGAACTCAGTTAATCCACAGAAATTTATAGGATTAACGTGCGGTAGATTTTTGTTGGTTTAGCTCTTTTAGGATTTGCAACATGATGCTAAATATACCACTATTGAAATTAACATGGATCAATGAATGAATTCCAGCTGAAGGATCTTGATCAGCCCAGGATCTATGTTTAGAAATATTCTGCATTACAAACCATGTGTTATGTATGTTTTCATGTGTATGTATGTGTACATGCATGTATGTGAAAGGATACATATGCTATGGATAGCTATGGATGCCAGAGAACAGCTTGCAGGAATTTATTTGCTCCTTCACTACCATGGGGTCCTAGGGATCAAATCCAGCCATCTGGTTAGAGCCCTTCTCCACTGAGACATCCTACTGGTCTCTTTTTTCCTCTCCTCTTTTTGAGAAAACAAAATATTATTTGATATTCTAGGAACTATTACCAAGAAGGAGTGACATTGTTTAGAAAGTATTTTTAAGGCATCATTTTAGATCTAGAAATCATTATAATCTCTCCTTCATGCTTTATGTTGCTACATAGAACACTGACCAAAAACAACTTGTGGAGGAAAAGGTTTATTTCAGTATCTACCTCCAAGTAACAGCCCTTCACGGAGGGGAGTCAGAGAAGGAACTCATAGCAAGAACCTAGACCCAGGACTGGAAGCAGAGACCATTGGGGAACATTGCTCACTGGATTCTTATGAATGGCATCATCAGCTTGCTTTATTTTTTTATATTCAACTCAGAACCACTTGCCTAGTGTTTATACTGCCCACAGTGGCCTGGACATGTCCCCAAGCCAATCTGTTGGAGGCTAGGTAATGCCTCAATTGAGATGGTCTCTTCCCAGGTGACTCTACTTGTGTTAAGTTGACAAAAACTAACCAGCTCATGATCAGTAAATTCCTTTGTATTCTACTGAAAAACCAATGACTGATCTAAGTTTTGAACAAGTAAGGAGATCTGCCTTGTTGCCAGATTAGAAGTTCTGTGTATGAATTATTGCACAGGAAGAGAAAATGCCTGGCCACATGGGTCCCAAGAACTACTTACCCTGCATGTGACTTCTTAAATGAAATTTCTAGTAATAATTAAGGTTTCCTATTATTGAATAGCAACTTACATTTGTCAACAAGCTTCCTGAATTTGATGAGTGGTTCTATCAAATGTCTATAACCAGCTTTTCTGTTCAGTCATCTGCAAAGATCCTGAGGAAAGTTGCTCAGCCTATGAGCAATTTTGTTTGGTACAGCATTACAGGTAAGCCTCCTGTGAGAGACAGCTGGCTCTGATTAAGAGCTCTATAGTGCAAAGCAGGCAAGCATAACACACTTTGGGACTTAGTTATCCATTTTTTCCCACTTTCCAAGCAGGTATTGTTCCCACAGAGGATGTATCCCAGGAACTTGATTTTAACCATAGAAGACTTACAGGGAACATGAGGTCTCCTTTGAGAGCACTGATTAGCTTGAAAGCTCAGTACCTCAATTCAACCACAAATATTCATTGGTGCTCTCTGTAAGAGGCAAAAGAGGTTCAAATCCTCATAGGGATGAAAAAAAAAAAAAAGAACGAAAGATCTGACATGAAAAGTTGCATATAATACTAATTATGAGAGGAATAATGATTTCTTATTTGATTTTTTTTAAAGTATTCTGGTCTTCAAGGATAAATTTTTTTCTCATGTGGAACTGTAATATTTTAATCATTGAGAATCACAGAATAATCACACGGAAAACTTATACCATTGAAAAGGAATGCATTAGTTGCATTTCCTTGAGACAGGAAAGCGCACCATGCACGCCAGGAAGGACCACATTAAGCTTAGTAGGATGAAGGAGGCAAACGCCAGGGATGCCAAGTGAAGTCACAATCAGGGCTTTTCCTCTCCGCTAAGAGTTTTAATGGAAATTTTAATGGAAAGACAGACAGCAGAAGGGAGGAGATCCAGACTCAGCTAGTCTGACTAATTCTAGTGCTGTCATCTTCATTTGCCATGTTTTCAGCCTTGGGAAGATACAAGGTAGAGGGACTATTACTATAGTATACATACTATGAGAGTTGGATATGGATGCATTTGGGGCTAGAGAGGCATCATTGTTTGATTCAAAAGAAAAGATGTGTTCTTAAGTAAATTGATTTACTGTGCTTTGCATTTCCTTTCCCTGAGAGAGGCACTGTTCCTTAGGTCTATAAGGCTTCCAAGTGTTGGAGAACCAAGAATGCAGATTGTAGCATTGATTAAAAGGAAAATAAGTTTAAATGACCACAAATAGATTAATTCAATAAATGAAGGCATATATACACAGAGCAGGCTACGAGGTGGGTTCAGAAGAGTAAGAGCCTCTGGGACTCCATGTGATGTGAACTTTGACAATCCAGCTGAACTTTTTAGTCTTCATTGTCTCATGAGTGTACTAAGATAATCATTATTGTAAAGGAAAAAAAATCATCGAGTCTTTATGAAGTACTGAGAAAAATGCCCAGCATACACATGTTATAAATGCCAGATATTATTACCTACTGTGCTTCCTGAAACATGGCTACCCTGTAGAGCTGATAATGTGAATAAATTAGGTTATAGGTCAGTATAATCATAAATGCATGTACATATATATATATATATATATATATATATGTGTGTGTGTGTGTGTGTGTGTGTGTGTGTGTGTGTGTAACAATATACAAATATGAAAATATATACACAATTTGATTATGATCCAAATAAATACAGATTGATATTTAAATATAATACTAATGTCAAATGCAATGGTCTCTAGGGTGACCCAAAGAACTTTATTTTCATTTCACATAATTCTTCAACTTCCAATTTTCAATACAGGGCACATATAGAAATCTTTTTAGAAACATGTTTATAAAATGCATTGCTTTTTATAAATAAAACCAGGAAATTTTTTTGATTGTATGAACAGTTTACAGAGCAAACTGTTTCCAAACAAAAAGAAAAGTAAATTATACAAAAGTAGATTATACATAAAACATACCCATTGCTTACTGATAATATAATAAAAACACTTGTGATCAGATATTATTTTATTGGTGCAGATATGAGAATCTAAACCTTTTTTTAAAAAAATGTATGTAATGTAGTGGTTTCCATAAAGTAATCTTTAAAAGTTATTTCTTGAGATTGTAATGTAATTACATCATTTCTCCCTTTCCCTTCCTCCCACATAACCCCCACCCTATTCCCTCACAAATTCATGGCATCTTATTTTCTCTCTCTCTCTCTCTCTCTCTCTCTCTCTCTCTCTCTCTGTCTGTCTCTCTCTCTCTGTGTGTGTGTGTGTGTCCATGTGTATACTTTCCTGAGTATAAAAAACCAATCTACTTGGTCCAGATAATATTACTTGTATACTTGTAGGATAACATTTATAGAAAACCACAACTTATCAAAATACAAAGTTGTAAATAGTTCCACAGGTTAGAAGAACACAGCTACATCCAAGGCTCAAGCATCGCAGTTGAAGAGGCGGGCTGTAAAAGCCAGAGGAACAGGAAGTTTGCTGTGAAATGGTGTCTCCTAGAAATGTCAGAGTAGCTACTCCCAAGTAGTCTCACCGTCATGGCTGACTAAACAGGACCTGAACAATGACCACACCAGTAGACATTCTAACAAGAAGGAGAAAGCTCCTGAGGCCTCAACTTTAGACAAAGAAGTACAGGCAGTCAAGGAATGCAAAGAGGGTGAAGAATAGTCTTCCCCAGGGAATAGCATACCACCTGACTAGCCAATACCAAGTGGTCAGTTCATGAAGTATTCCTCAGGGGGTCAAAGTAAAAACTTTGTATATATTTCTTTTATAAAACATGTTGAAGAAGTCACTGTGGTTTTTGCAATTAATCTTTCTTAACTGTAGATACTCATCAATACCGTGGGGGCTTGTCACATTTGTACTTTATTCTGCTAATCTGAAATGTGTTTGCACACACACCCCACTCATGTGTTGTTTAGTAAACGTCACATATCTCAGTTTGACATTTTACCACTTGCATCAGCTTTATAGCCATAACTTCACATGTCACAATAGCTATCACTAATTCATAACAACATATGTATAGCTACCTATTTTATTAACAATGTAGAAAAGCACAACATAGGATGTGATCTTAATGTCACTTTTATTTCTACATATTTTAGAGGCATTGATTTAGTAAGTCATTGTTCTTTTAAGAATATTTAAAGTTAAATTTACATGTCCATGTAAATAAAGTACCTATGTAATATTTACTTATAATTTTATACCATCTGATTGTTTACTCTGAGTCCTTGTAAACATTACCATTTTCTGGAGGCTGGAGTGTGGTGGGCAGTGCAGGTAGCCTAGGGAGAAATTTTCTCAGCTTCTGTTACTCTGAAAATCTCTATCATTTGTCTTTGGGGAATATTTTCACTTGATGGAGAATTCCACTGCAAAGTTATTCTGTGTCTTTCCTTCAGCACTTTAAAGATGCCATTATGTGATCTTGACCCTTCCTGTGTTGGGTGAGACGCCAGCGACAGCCATAACTGGGTATGCATTCATTTTCTCTGGTTGTTTCTGAGACTTTCTTGTCTTTGTACTTAGTTTTTACTTGCTCAGTATGCTGAAATGACTTAGATCATTTTCCTTGCACTTATGCTATGTGGCTTACTGATGTCTTTCTCAGCTTATCAGTTGTTATGATTTATTTCTTTGGAGAAAATTGAAACCATAATTTCTTCTGGCACAGTATATGTTTTATTTCTAAGGCATTTTTTCTTTTCTTTTTTAAATATGCATGGGTGTCTTGCCTGCATATACATCTGTTTCCCCATGCATGCATGGTACTCACAAAGGCCAGAAGTGGAGTCCACTGGATAACTCGGAACTGGAGTTACAGGTGGTTGTGAGATACCATGTGGATGCTCTGAGTCAAACTTGAATCCTCTGCAAGAATATTCTATGCTTGGAACTGTAGAGCCATCTCTCTATCTTCCCTACTCCCCAAGAATATATTGTCAAACCTCTGGTATTCCAATTGCAGTTTTAGGGCAAAAATCACTTGCTCCAAAAAAAATATCAGTAGGCTAGGCTTGGCCGTCATATCCCAACATTCTAATTAAATAGAGGAGAGACTGTGAAAAGCAGAGAAAAGATATTGGACCTGCCATTCATCATTTACTGTTCCTTGAGACCAAGGTGACTGCAGGTATAACACACTAGAGAACTTCGGAGGTCTGGAGCAGGACTTGTAAAGACCTGACAGACAGATACCTCTGTCACTCTTATCTTTATACTTCAGCTTTGAGAAAGAAAAGAGATGGGCGAGCTGTCACCAGGTTTTAGTAGGCATCCATTGAGTAATTAACAGGCCTGTTTGCAAAGTAGCAGACCCAAAGTAGAGTAAGCAGGCAAAAGGAAGGTAGAGTGGTTGCATTTGGCTACCTTGTAAGTGCCAGGGAGGGGCAGTGGATTTCAGCACCAGCAGACTCTAACTGTCTGTGCTGGGATCTCAGGGACCCAGGCATTGCACTCTTTGATGGTGACCCACAGATTTCAGGTGTTCTGGTCCCTTTCATCTTGTTTTGCTCCACAAATAGTCTCTGCTGACAGTGATCTTTAAGTTCGCTCTTTTTTATTGTGACTAATATCAGTTTTGTAGGAGAATTCTGATTCTGGGTTGTATACTTTTTGATTTTTCATTCTTTTTGTTTATTCAGTGTTTGCCCCTCTGCTAAAAAAATCTGTGTTCATGGATGTTGCCTGCCTTTTCCTCTAATCATGTTTTTCCTGGTTCATTTTAAGCTCCTGCCTGATAATTACACTTGCAGAGATATTTACGCCATTTTTTCTTCTCTTTTACTGAAGGTCCATTACTTGTTCCTTTTTCTAGTCATTATTATTTTTAATGAGATAACACTGGTAAAGAAGAAAGAAACCAAAGTTAAGTGTTATTATCCAGAACAGAATTGCCCTTTAGTTTTTATCCTTTAGTGAGGAGGACTACATCAGATGATTCTCTATTTGACCTCCATCCGGGTTTCCACGCAGCTTTAGTTAAACACCTTTCCGTAATCGCTTAAAATGCTTTGAAGAACCTGCTGAAGATGCCCTTCTTTAGCAAGGCTTGAGATGAGCACTGGCAAGTGGTTGATAATCTCCTTTTCCTTTGTTCCTACTCCCCAGCTTTCTAGGTCACTGCTGAGCTCTCTCCACTAGCTACTCCTGCTCTTTAGAGAAATCAGTCCTGAAGCCTAAGTCTCAGGCTTTCGTACCTGGATGAAGGGCCAGTGTTTCTCAGAGGAGCTTCTCTCTGCCCTTCCCTTTGTGCTACAGTGTAGTTTAACAAATTCATCTCTGCTACTTCCTACTACCGGAGTGAAACAGCTGCCCAAGTATGAAGAATTTTTTGAACCCCAATGTGGGAAAAACCCTGGGGGCCCTGGGTGGCAGGCCCCAGGCCCCACGGCAGCGGCCCAGGACCTGCGAGGTGGAGGCTGCCTGGAGGCTCCAGGCAGCCTGTCTCACATACCAGAAGAAGATCCCAGGTTCCATGGGCTGGAGGCTTTGGAGGCGGCAGACCCGGCAGGCCCCAATGACACGAGGAAGTCCTTGGTTCCAAAAGGGTTTATTGTCATGGGGGATGGTAGATGGATCTGGATGTACCCCCCCAAACTCAGGGCAGACCTGGGTTAAGCAGGGAGGGAGAAAGGGGGAGGTTCTGGGGAGGAATGGTTAATTGGCTCTGCCCTCTGACCTTCATTAGTATGTAAATTTTTAGGGCCTGAGGTCTGTAGTTACACCCTCTACCTGTGCACTTTGGGAGGGGCTGTAATGGCCTTCGTGACTGAACAATGTAGGTCTATGGAGATTAGACTGCTTTTCAGGACCCTGAGTTCTGGGGACTTGGCCGAACTCCTGCCGTTTTACCCTTGGAGTCTCGGGGTTCTAGGCCCATGCCCAGCCAAGAACCAGGATACCCTTACGCAGTCCCACACTCCAATTTCTTTCCTTTTTTTTTTTTACATACTCAGTTCTCTGAATTCATTGATTTGCTGTGAAGCTATGATGGTTTAGCCTGCTTACTTTTCTAGTTGTTTGGATGCTGTGTCCTCTACTGCAGTTTTCTACATTTTTAACTCCAGTCATGACTTTTGGGGATGGAGCCATCAAAGCTAGAGTTAATTTGAACTCAAGTGCTCTGGGACACTATAAAATTCATAGCCAACTTCATGAAATTTTGAGAAAAATATTAATCATATAAATTAGTCTATTCCCAGTCCCCTCCTTTGTTTCATTATCATGCTCTTTTTCCAGACTCAGCCTTTATGGACTCAGTTTACGTTTTCAATACAGTTCTTTGTGATGATGTGTTTAACCGAGTTGAATCGCATCTCCTTCAGGGCAGGTTTTCTTTGTGACATAGACACACATGACTTCTTGATCCGAAATCTGGGTTTACAGTAAGACCCTTGAAAAACACTTCCCATGTCTCAGAACACGATGCAATTAAATACCCAGTACAGCTTCTACTCAGAATTTCATGTGTTCTACTTCAAATAATGGCCATATAGGTCACCCATATAAGTAGCCGGCTATAGTCTATTCATACATATTTTCACAATAGATTTTCCTTTACTGAATTACCTTGAAACTGTTTGCCAAGAATCACAAGAAAAAAAAGAAGTGATCTGTCCTAGTTACTTTCTTTATACCTTCCTAGGTATTCTCTCTCTCTCTCTCTCTCTCTCTCTCTCTTTTCTCTCTCTCTCTGTTTCTCTGTCTCTCTCTGTCTCTGTCTCTCTCTCACACACACATACACATACATTCACACAACTATACAACACTCAGACATATACACAAACACACACATATACACACACAGAAACACAAATGCACAGACAAACACAAACTTTAATTTTTGCAAATTTATAATTTATTTCCAATATTATTTTGTTCACCTGTGTAAGCTAGGATCATTTCAATCATTTTATAGTTTAAACAAGCATGAAACAGATAAATATATCTTTTCATTGATTTCAAAATGTTCTGTTGGAGAACTTACTATGTGGAAAGCTGCTTCTGAAACACAATACCTAGATTTAGTTACTAAAGTATGTACAAGAAATAGTTCCGTCTACGTTGGCGAACTTAAATAACTAGGTATAAAGACATGGGTGTTTTATGAGAAAAATTATGTCATATAATTCCATTCAATGGAACACCACTTGACTAATTTTCAATAAATACTGAAAATGGAATATTCATTTCTTTTATAGATCTCAATAAGGCGGACTTGGTCAATGTAATAATTCCAGTTATATTTTTAATATTTATTTTAAGCTTTAATTATGTATATCAAGGTGTGTGGGGTGAGGTGGTGTGTGTGTGTTCTGTGTGTGTGTGCCTGTGAATGTCTGTAGGTTGTAAATGTGTGAATACAAGTGCCCACAGTCCAGAAGAAGGTACTGGATCCCTTGGAGCAGGAGCTACAGGCAGCCGTCATTCATGTGATATCAGTGCTATCAATTGAATTTTTGATCTCCTGAAGAGTAACAAATGCTCTTAACCATTTCTCCAGCTTCACATGTAGGTATTTTTAGAATTTGAAGAACAATTGGTAAAAGTTTGAAATTTTACTACTTTCCACATTTGAACTGTACTGTTACTAATCAAATAGGCATTTGAATATGTGTAATGTATGCGTGGGTTTTAATCACATTATAGCGCTGGACTGGTCAGAGAAGAGGATGTCTCCTACAGTTAATAAAATAATTTTTAATCCTCTCAGTGTTTAGGAGAGGGAAGAACAGTCCCATTCGGTTATGCTGCGGGATCATTTTAAGACGAACAGCCTCCTAATGAGGCCTGGAATGAGACCTGCCATGCATTACAGTCCAGGGAAATGTTCCACCAGGGGAGGTAGAACTTGTGGAAACATCTGGGTTGGATTTTTGGCACAAACAACCAAACATTGCTTTCCCAAGGAACAAGCCTTCCCAAAGGAAGCACCATTGGAGCTGTCTGGTTTTATTAATGGGCCTCCCTGGTGAATCTCCCGTGATGATGGATCGCCCTCATTTAAGGAATGATGTGCTGGAAAAATGCATTACTTTTGAGAATAAGGGAGTGGATTAATGCAAGTGTGTGTTGAAAAGAATGCAGAATGTGGGCTCGTTTTGGGGTGTCACCCACTTGCATGGCTGTTTAAGCAAGCACTATAAATGGAAATGCACTTGACATTTTTTGCGACCGGATGTAATCAAACAACATTAGAATTTAGCTGATTTTTCAGAAAATGATTAAACCAATTTCTTACTCCTCTTTAACACTTTGCAGAAGAAAGAAAGGGATGAATAAAATATGCATTAATAAAAAAGGACATTGTATATGGAAAAACTGCCTAGGGACAATTGAAGAGGTTGATATCTCTTTCTCCTGGCTCCCCTCTCTTCCTTTGTCTGTCATAACAGTCCTGGGCTACATGCATTGTCAGAGGAAAGTGTTCATCACCCGATTGCAGGCCTTGGCAAAGCAATTCAGGATAAATGTTCCTGAAGGTACCTTGAGACTGAATTATGCTCTCCATTAATGCTTATGTCAAAAGAACTTGTTAATATAGAAATATTCTTAAACACACCATAATAAATGATTTGGGCCTTGCAGTTCCTGCCAGTAGACAACTGAGTATTAAATCTGCCAGGGGATTAGAGAGAACACAGTAAGACTGTGCCTGCCACCCCAGACCCAAAAGTAAGTGCTTCTCATGAGATCTACTCTAACAATGAAGCTGCACGTAAAGCAGGAAGTTAAGGGGAAAGGTAATTGATGAGCATGGTGCACCTTTGACCCAGAAGGGGATTCTAATTGTTTAATTGGGAAAATAGATGTATAAATAATTGCTTAGTTAGCTATTAATATATATATATATATGTTAGAGGCTTAAACCATACAGTTTTTAACAGTTTCTGTTAGGAGTAAGACTTGGGCTTACTTAGGGCCTCTGTGTGAGGGTTTCCCATCAAGATGATTCAAGGTGAACTCCATGACAGGGATGGAAGCTCTTCTGAAGATTCCTAAGGAAAGATCCACATCAACGACTGCATGGCTGTTGTCAGGATCTACTCTCTCTCTGTCTGAGCATCAGTATCAGTAAGCCCCAAAGCATTTCTCTAGGTTTTGAGCCCAGTTATATATAAATAACTTCATATTCCTGTTTAAGAAACATTCCTGACTACTTCTGTGAAAGAGAGGTTGTAGGCCTGAGGAATTCCAAGTGATAGATTACTGACTTCGTCCAGGAATCAACGAACATATATATATTATTTCAATCCTGCTTATATATCTTTCTAATCCTCTTTACTCCTTGCCAGCTATGTAACACGGGGTAATTAATTCTTGGCTTTGTATGCCAGTTCACAGTGCGTGGCATAGTAAAATTCTTGTTATTCAGTCTATTCACAGTTATAGTCTTATGATTAAATGATGTAAATAAAAAGTGGTTTAAGCAAATAATTGTACATAACTGTCACATATATTAGGTGACCTAAATTTCCTGGGCCTTACTATCTGAGACCTCACAGAGAAAAATGACTTTTGTCTTTTGATCTATAGTTCACACGCTCCCTAAGCCCCTCCTGAGAGTTCCTTTCTGAGTGATTTTTTTGTTTCCTGACTCCCATCTTTTTTATTTTTAGTTAATCACAATTGCCAATTGCAGTTTCCTAGTTCCTCTCACTTTGGCCATTCTCTTTGGGGGCCTTGGGCACCAGGCTCTCCCTTTGTCTTCTGTGCAAACAGTGCCCCTGAGATTAAGATGGGAGAGCCATGAGTGAGAACCGCTATGACTTCTTTCTTCTCCCTTCAGGTTTAGAGATGGGGAAACAGTGCTCACTTAGATGGTGATGCTTTACTGCCCTGGACGTGCAATACTCCCACAGCTTAAGGGTTTGATTTGTGTGAACTGCCACCTTAATGGCCTCAGTCCCTGTATTAGGACACCCTGTTCAGGATTACAGGAAAAGTAGGCTGTTCACACTGATCAGTTACAATTAGGAACATTAGAGTCTCACATCCATCGAGTCCTGCTTGTAGAGATGGAGGATTAAAGCCTGGACCCAGCTAACCTTCTGGGAAAGAGGCTGCAAAGGATGCAAGACCCTCCTTGTCTCATTAGTCAAACTAGTCAGTTCTTCATGGAGAAGAGGAAATGAGGGAAGGCCATTCTGTCTACTGGAAGAGAGAAGTTCCTGTTAGCATCCTCTCGCACCCCCCCCAACCCCCAGCAGTGCTTCACAGTACTCTTGAGTTGTAGGTGAGAGCTGTCCTTACTTATTCGGTTTCTCTACAGCAGAAGGTACCTAGCAATGCTACCAACTGAACTGATAGAATCATTTGAGAAGCACATGACAGGCAGGGGCTGGCTCTATGACTCATTTTTCAGCAGAAATGAAGCCGTACTTGAATAGACTGCTATGAATGTTTACTCCCTGTGAAATGTTCCATGCCCTGGACTAAAACAGCCAAAGAGCACCATGATATCCTGACAACAGCAAATTTGGCTGACACAGAGGCTCTACTATAGGTTGTGTGTACAAGGTACTGCTTTTCTTTATCATTATCTAAGTTGCAAGTTGTTTCCTGGGCCTCTAGAGGAGTTTTGGAAAAATCACGAATAACAAATTGAGCACTAAAACAAAGAGGGATGCATCACAACCAAATTATGGTCACACTAGCAAGTGTGAGGGACTACAAATTAACTCAACTTTAAGACAATACAAGGAGAAAATCTGTCTCATTTTGCCTCTGTTAAATATGGACTAGATTGAAGTTGGCTTAAGCCTATTTGAACAAAGAACAAATAACAGGGAACTTGCAGGTTTCACCTTCTCTCTGCTTGTGTCTTCCCAGATTCTTAGGGGTACAGACTTTGGGTAGTTTGGGTTTCACATTTGGGATATCCCACTTAGCTGCTTACATGTTAAGCACAAGTTTCTGGCCGGAGCGCTTTGCTGTTCGCCTCCAAATCAAAACAGCTGTCTCTAAGTCTGATTTATTTCATGGGAAATGTTACTATTGCATAAAATCAGGCATCTCACTTGCCTGGTTATGGATGAGTTCTAGTAGCCGAGCTCCAAGCCAGAAACAACCTTGAAATTAGGAAATCAAGTGAACACAGCCAGCCATCTGGTTTCCTATGGAAGGGCTTGAGAGAAAATGGAGGCTCTGTCATTTAAAAGAAGTAATTTTGTTGAAGTTAGTACATAAAGAAGTCAATGTCTCCATACCCTGAGACTTTCTCATATCTGTCTTGTTTTCTTCCTATGCAGTCTGGCGACAGGTGCTTCACTAGATAGTCGCTGTCATAAGGACTCCACCAGCTGGCAGTGGACTAACCAGCTTTTTACATTTGTGCAAGGTGATCTTACCTTTGAGATTCCAAACAAATTCTATGACATGCATTGCCCTGCATGCTGCCAATGCAGAGCGAATATACCCCATGACAGGAAAGAGAGCCAAGAGTGCTCCCTGCTGTGCTTATAGGTCTGTCCGCGCTGCCCATTAGTCTTGTAGTTGACGTTATTGGCTGCTTTGTTCCATAACTCTTCTGCTAAGCACTTCTTACCTGGAAAACAACTTAATCATCCACCTGTCCATCACCCATCATGAATCCCATGTGTCACCATGAGATGGAAAATTGCTGAATAAAATACCTCACTATCAATGGAGACTCAAAGTAAGACAATGGACTGAATTTTGATTTATCCTCTCAGCACTGATTTTAGCCCAGCCCTCTAACAGATATTGTAGCAGCTGAGGCTGTCCACTACTGCAGAGCTTGGTGCACTGGCCTGCTAATTTACAGATCACCTCCAGTGGCGGATAGGCCAGGCAAGGGGAGAAAGAGAAGGTCATACAAAAGGGAAAGAGCAATTTTATTGAGGGTTTCAGCATGCTCGCTTCTTCCCTGTCACATGCATTCAGAAAACACCAGTGTACCAATGTGGGCTAGGACGGTGTTCGATGAAATATCATTTTTTATAAAACCACTCATGCTGTGATTTTTTTGATTGGATAAATGTACATTAGAGTACCGAGGAAGAATGAAGTAGATTCACAATAACAACCAAAGGTTTGATTTTAAATGAAATACAAAATGAATGAAAACAAACCTCACTTTAATTTTTTAACACAGATCACAAATCTAGTGGTTTATGATATATGTGCTCTGTGCCAAACCTTGTTTTCTGCAAAGGACTCAAACAAGAACAGCAGCCGTGAGAGTTGTAGAACTTCTGACAGCAGGGTACCACACCCACGCACGGCAAATGTCAATGTTAGCTTTAGTCACTGCTGCCCTGACTTACTGGCAGTGGGAAGAAACTTTCTGTATATACTGAAAAACGCAGTCACAGCTCATGTCCAAGCAGCTGTAGGCTTGGAGGTCACTCAACTTGCTCAAAATAAAAAATATATTTTTCATTGAATGGTTTTTAAGCTCTTGGCCATGCGATTCTTGTAACAGGTCTGCTTTGTTTTGTTGCCTGAGATCCTATATTTATTATCAAAGGAAAGAAGAAAGAAAGAAAGAAAGAAAGAAAAAAGAAAGAAAGAAAGAAAGAAAGAAGAAAGAAAGAATTAATTCTAGGAGTAAGGCTGTAGCTCAGTTGATAGAATTTTTATCTATCATACAGGAATCCCCAGGTTCAATGACACATTATACAAACTGGATGGGATGGTGAATTCTTGCACTTGGGAAGTAGGGAAAGGATGATTAAGGGAATCCTCTGCTATGGAATGGATTTGAGGACAATCTGAGACACAGGAGAGCCTGCTTCAGCCATGAACTCATAAAAATATAAGCAAATGAAAAGTATCACATGGATTAGAGAGGTGGCTCTCTGCATAAGAGCCTTTGCCACCAAATCTGATAGCCTGAATTTGATCTCCTGGATCTACTGATGGAGAGAACCAACTCATGCCCACTTTCACATACATATCAAAGACACACATGTACACACACACATACAAACTATTTCCTTAATGTGACTTTAATGTGGATGTGTATGCACAATATACCTTCAACTAAAAAGACATGCATATCTATATCTATTCTATCTATCTATATATCATATCTATCTATACTATTCTATCATATCTATATCTATATCTATATCTATATCTATATCATATCTATATCTATATCTATATCTATATCTATATCTATCATCTATATCTAATCTATCTAACACCCATACGTATGCATATGAATTTTGTGTTTTGCATGCCAGGAGTATGTTGTGAATACCAATTGTCCAATAATTATTAATTTAATAATTAATTACAGACTACACAATAACACTTTAATGCAAATGACTCCCTTGTTTCAGAGTTTTTGTTCCACTGTCATTGTTTGAAACCGCTGATAGTCGCTGGTGATGCTTTTATTCTGTTCTGCACAAATAGGGTCTATATCTCTTTGTTTTTCTTTCTCTTCAAATCTCACTGGCTTTGGCTTTGTTTAGTAGATTCTTTTACAGAGGTGGGATCTCACCCTTAGTTTCTAAGGCAGCCTTTTGTTATGTTCATGCCGGTAATCACAGACAGTGGAGGAAGTAATAGAGTGTGTGGGAGAGGCAGCTTGCTCTAAGGATTCCCTTGAACTTCAGTTTTTATTTGCAGCAAATGAGAACGCCTTTAAAACCTCTCATCTGGATATAAAAGCAAGTAAAAAATGGAAAAGAACAGGGGATAAGGCTGCAGGTTTGTGACAGAACCCTAGAGTGCACTGGTGCATGAAAGAGAAGTGTGTTTTTAAGAGTTGTATAGAAAAGCACTGCAGATTACAACTTGCACCATATATGTTTAGTATAGATAACTCGGAAAGCATGTCAGATGGTTCTGGGGTCCTAATCAGCATTGGCTGGTGCAGAAGGGTACACCACGATCAACTGTGCAGCCGCTCCGTCTTTCTGGCCTATAGGCCACAACTGTCCTCCATCCCCGCACTTACCTTCCTTTGTCCTTCATGCCGAGAGGTAGTCATTGGGCATGGACTTCTAGGGCTCCCTACTCAAAGGCAGGACTATCTCCTCTCCTGAGATATAAGACTGTGTCCCCTTGCCAGGATTTTAAAGTCCCAATAAAAGTTCCTTAACTTTTGCCATCTGTAGAAGTCTTTCTGCACTCCCTGCCTCCCTCTCTCCTCCCCCTCCCGTCTTCCTTTCTCCCTTCTTCCCTGCCTGCCTTTCTCATCCATCTCTCCCTTCCCCCCTCTCTCTTCCTTCCCTCCTTGTTCCCCTCTCCCTCTCTCCCCCTCCTCCCTCTCTCCCTCTCCTCCTCCTCCCTCCTTTTCTCGCTCCATGCTTCCCTCTCTCTTTTCTTACTTCCAGTGGTTCTGTGGGTTAAACGTGATTACATGTGTATCACTGAGCTATACTGTCATTATGACTGCAGATTTTTTTCTAAACCACAAGTCTCCTCAGAAAATAATGGAGACAAACAGAACTTGGGATATTCTTCTTGGGGCAGAAGTAGGCATTGCTAGCCTTTCACCTGCCAGGACTTAGAAGTCTGTAGAACCATGAAGACCACCTGATGAAAAACTGAGAGCACATGTTAGATTGTTCCCTGAAGTGTCACATGCTAAGCACGGAGGGCCTCTGCTTTTCCATTGATCCCTAGGCTCTTCTTTCTGTTCTCTGGGCTGAACTCATCTGGAACAGGCTACTGGGATATAAAAACTTTGAGCTGAAGGAAACAGAGGTGTTGAAATCTTTCTCTGTAGAAAAGCAGTGCCCCCACCCCAGAAGGATTCATGACAGAATTATCATGATTCCTCTTTGACTGAGGGGAGACACAAATATACAGATGGGCACAGAAACAACTCCTCTCCTCTGTCCTCCCCTCCCCTCTCCTGCCCTCCTCTCCTGCCCTAGGGGCTCATTTATCTCTCCAAATTCTGACTTGATTTCCTGTAAATGGGCCCTCTTCCTGCCCCTCAACTTGTATGAAGCCATTCATCTTTCTGTACGTGCCCTTGCCCACTTTCCTTCACCCAGTGAGAGGATAGACTGGCCTTAGCCTCTGACCTTTGTCAACTTTCTTAATATATATAACACTTTAAAATCCATCCTCTCTCTTAAGAACCAGTTTTTTTTTTTTTCCAATGTACATACCACCACTTAAGAAACTTAAGGGTGCAGAAGAGAAGTTTGTCCTTCTATAATGTTTTGGGCTCATATGTAACAATTTTAACAAAAGTTTCTGTCAATGTTTTAGTTGGTTCCCAATGTCCCCCACCCCTCTGTGTGTGTGTGTGTGTGTGTGTGTGTATACATATACTGAGTAGTTCAAAAGAGGGGTTTAAAAATGTCAAGTGCATAGAAATACATTGTATTCAATTCACATTAGCAAAGTGTCTTTGGGTTCATATGTACTCATTCCATTTTTCCATAGCTTGATGTTTATGGGTGGTATGGACTTGGCCCTCTATTTGCATTTTACCTGTTTCGGATATGACATCTACTTTATGGATAAAAGTACTTGCGAGTCACATCCAGCAAAGGCCACATTGTACGGCTGTATGAAAACCTGGACTAGAAATGGCGATGTGTGGTAGACAAAGCCTTCTGAGGAACTCTTCAACCTGTATTTACATTCTCCCCAGGAGTTGTGTTTTAAGAAAAAAAAAAAAAAAAAGTTCATTCATCTCACATAACTGTCTTTATTATAATTCCATGCCACTTAATACAATATTCAAGTTTCAATATTTATTTTCCTTACCTGTTTGACAGCACCATTTGAGCAACTACCACATCTCATTATGACAACCAGTTACTCTTCTGGCCCCCTTGATGAATTAACATTCCATCAACACAGGAGCATTTAATGTCTGTATCCTCAGACACAAACACAGATGACATCATCATACTAGCTTCTAACCCTCATGTTTACCACACAGCAGGTAGTCAATACATGTATGCTGGATGGCCCTGTGTTTAGGATGTCTTCTCTGATCTTTCTGCTTGCCTAGCTTTTGTACTTCCACAATACTGCAGTAAAGATTATCTTGCATTGTTTTGCCTCATCTCACAGGCTGAATGAACGACACCTGAGTCTGTGTTCCCAATCTGCGTATACCCTAAATATTACACTGAGTAGGACATACTGTGTTTAACATATCTCCTTATAGGCAAGAAACAGGTTTAGCTCATTTTTACTATTCAGAACATGATATAATGCCAGAGAAAATGGCTGAATAAATAAACTGAATAAAGAAATAATGGTCAGGATTGAAAACTTATACAGTTCTATTGTCAGAATGTGTGGTTTGAAATTTCCCCACAAATTAAGTTCCAAGTTCCAGTATCTCAGACTGTGATCTGATTTGGGGGGAAAAAGCTTTTAAAGTGAAGTTGAAGTTTCTCCTAATTGGAGGAGGATTGGCCCATCATCCTATGTGACTGCTATTCTTATAAGAGATAGACAGACACAGGGACAATGCCATTTAAAAGCAGGAAGAGATAGGGAGTCAAGGGGTTACCAGAGACAAGAAAAGAATGAAGAGGACTTTGGAGAGTGTGGGCTTGTCAGCATTTTGGCTTGAAATTCTAACATGTAGATAAAGTAAATTTATTTGGTCCAGAGCCACGCATGGTGCTTACTTAGGAAAAAAAAGAAACTAATGTGTTTAGTAAACATTTTTGCATTAATTTTTTAAGTTTGTGCATATGTGGTGTATGTGTGTACATAATGTGTGTACATTAATGTGTGAGCATGTGTTAATGTGTGTGCATGTGTACATGTATTAACTGTGTGCAAGATGAATATGTATTCATGTGCATGTGGGAGCCAGAGTTCAGTGTTGAGTGCCGTTCTTAATCTCTTTCCATCTTGCTTTATAAGACATGGTCTCTCTTTGAACTTGGGTTCATGATAGCAGGCCTGCAAGTTCTGGGACCCTCTTGTCTCAGACTTCTCAGTACCAAGGTTACAGATGGGTTATGTCCGCACTTTCATTTTATTAGTGCTGAGGATCTGAACTTGGGTCCTCATCCTTGCACCGGAAGCCTTTACCAACGAAGCCATCTTTCTAGCACTTCCTAGCACAATTAAATAACCATGGCTTTATTACTATGGATTACATGTAAGTTTAAGTATCCTTAAGTAAGAGAATAAAAACAATTTTGATATTTAAGGTTTGCTTGTAACCACTGGGAAATGCCCAGTGGAATTAATGGTCTCAAGAAAGACATCCACATGAAGGAGAAGCTCCTTGGTGAACAAATGGCTGAGCTTGTGTGTGTATGTCTCATAAGATGGCTGATTTTTGTTTCCAAATGTCCCAAAACTGGTAGCAAACCCTTGTCATATAATAAAAATCGATCCTATTTAATGCATTTATATGTAAAGGAGAAAGTAGTATATTCACTTTGCATTTATTCATAAAACCTATTTTAGAGATGTAGAAAAAAAAAGAAAATATTCAAGACCTCCTCTCATGGAGATTCCATACTGTTATAATTGAACATGAAGGAAAAAATATATACTTGAAATTCTATAGTGTTATGAAAAAATTAGAGTAGGATTAGGAGGAAGAGAACATTGGTAAAAGGATCTCACTTGAGATAGTATGTCATTCAAATCTATCTATCTATCTATCTATCTATCTATATCTATCTATCTATCTATCTATACTATCTGTCATCTATTCATCAGCCTGTCTAACTGGAGATCAGATCATATCACCTAACAACACTCTGATATGCTAATTGTTTTAAAGTCACTCAAAGAAATAACAGGAAGGGACTCATCCCTAACTGAAAGCAGAAGGAAGGCACAGTTATCTGTGAAATCTACCCAACTTATTTCTGGAGGAAGAAAGGCTGAGAAAAATCTTCACAAACAAACTTTGTCAAACACACTCTTATCTTCCTTACCATTTTGCCACAAGTAATGTCCTAATTCGAAGTCCATTGTCTTCCAAGATTTTCTACTACTTCTTATAAAACTAATGTGTCAGGGCTGGAGATGGTTCAGGTTTTAGGAATACTTGCTGCTCCGGCAGAGAATCTTGGTTTCATTTTCAGCACCTACATGGTGCTCACAACTGTCTGAATCTCTAGTTCCCGATGATTTGGCATCCTTTCTAGTCTCTGCATCACCAGGAACAAACATACATGTAGACAAACGCTCACACACAAAAAAATGAAAATACATATTAACGAAAACCTGGTGTATACACTTTTAGTTTTAACTTCCTCTCATCTCTTTTTGTCTCTTTATCCTTCCCCATTTTAGCCTTATAAACATCACTAAACAAATGCATATGTGTGTTCTCAGTTAATATATCTCACCCTAGTTCAGTTGTAGACCTAGTTAAAAATTTATGAGTAGTTGTCAGTTGGACATAGCTTCTGGGTTTAAAATGGAGATATTGTCTACGTCCCCTCTCAGTGCTGTTACCTTATCTGGCTTAAACCTTTGTAGGCCAAGTGTGCATGCCACCATAGTCCCTGTATGTCAGTCCTGTTGTGTCTGAAAGACACTTTTCCTTGGTAGTCTGCCACCCATGCTGGCTCTTACAATCTTTCTGTCTTCTCTTCTGCAGAGATCCCTGATGGGAGAGATTTAATGAAGGCATCCCATTTAGGACTGAATGTTCCAAATATCTCTCACTCTCTGCAGCTCATCCAGTTGTGGGTCTCTGTATTAGTTCCCATCTCCTGCAGGAGAAGGCTTCTCTGATGATGACAGAGTGAGACACTGATCTAGGTGTAGCAGATGCCATTAGGAGTC